>JAMXBB010000007.1:17551873-17725284 GCA_024138015.1 Lumnitzera littorea
ACTTGTTAGGGTATTTTATGAACAATATAAGTTCAATGTAGAAGTAGCCCTAACCATGATGGATTTAGTCGCCTTACGAGAAAAGAATAATGAATCATTTAAGGAGTATGCTCAAAGGTAGAGGTTCTTAGTTGCAAGAATATCTACTCCTACTACTGAGAAAGAGCTTACATTAGCTTTCATTAACACCTTGGAGAGGCCTTATTTCTCCTATCTCATTGAGAAAGCCTCGTTTAGTTTTGTTGAAGTGGTAGTAATAGGGTGCAAGATTGAAAGTGCCATCTCTTCTAGCAAGCTGCAAGAGCAAATAGATAGAAGGCCACCTATTTTGTCTTTTGGTCCTAAACTAACGAGTAGTAAGCCTAAAGAATATATGGTCGGCATGGTAAACTCAAATGTGAGACTAAATGCTAAGTCGCTTTCAGAATGAATCCTCCTTCGACTCAACAACAGTTTAGAGACCAACCTCAGGATAACAGGACCTTTAGACAATTTACCAAGATACCAGTCCCCTTAAGTCAAGTTTTCAAGAAGTTGCGAAAGGATAATTTGATAGGGTACAAACTTCTTAGTGACCAGTACCGACCAAGAATCTTTGACCCCATAGTAAAGTGTGAATATCATTATGGGTAAGTGGGACATTCGATTAATGTGTGCTAGAGACTATGGAACAAAATTCAGGACTTGATAAATGAAGGGACAGTGCAGATAGATTTTGTAGAAGCCCTAGCTCCCAATGTTAACAATAATCCCTTACCTAACTACGGGCTGATGATTGGTATGATTTTTTATGACTGTACCGTCAACATCATTAGTTTAGATAAGAAGCCTAAGGTTTTTGAGTTTTATACCAACAAGCAGGCTCCAAGAGTGAAGAGGTACATATTTTACGTACCATTGGCGCAAAAAAATCACAAGGTTACCCCATTTAACTATCACGTGGTAAATCAAGAGAAACTAAGTCCTCTAGTAGGGGGGGTTACTCGATTAGGAAGGATTTACCACCCAAGAGAAGAGCATGAGATAAAGGTTGTACTAGGGGAATTGAATGATAAAATGATGGTTGAATACTTTAAAAGGCTATTAGCCTTTATTAAGATAATCAAGTCAAGTACAAGATCATGGACTATCTCAGTAAGACTCCTATACAAATATCACTGATGAGCTTGTTGATTACACCATAACCGCACAAGGAAGCTTTGTTTCACACTTTAAAGGAGGTGAAGGTCCCTCATAAAATTCCAACTAAGAAGATGGGACTGGTAATTAATTCTGTCCTTGCCATGGATCAAATTTCTTTTTCAGTTGAAGAATTAGGCAAAGAAGGGAACAAGCATATGAAGCCACTCTTTATCAAGGTAAGGAGTAACAATATAATCATTACTAGAGTACTCGTTGACAACGGATCATCGTTGAACGTCTGTCCACTTGCTACCTTGGATTTGCTGGGCATCGACACATTTGCAATTAGGCCTTCTTCCATAACAATTAAGGCCTTTGATGGTTCTAGAAGAGAGATTATAGGGGAGATAGATTTATTTGTAAGTATTGGCCCTCAGTACTTTACTATTTGATTCCAGGTCATGGACATTCCAAGATTTTTCAACTTATTCTTAAAAAGACCTTGGATTCATGCAGCAGGGGCTATACCTTCGAGCTTGCTCCAAAAGCTGAAGTTTATCTCAAATGGCTAAGTGATTACAATTCTAGGAGATCAAGATTATAAAATTTACGAGAAAACGGCCATACCCTATATAGGAAGCGATGGGCAAGAAGAGCTAGGCTTATAGATGTTTGAAGAAGTAAGCATGATTATTAGTCTTGAGAGAGAAGAAGATAGAAGAATAGAATTCAAGAAAAGTCAAATTGGTACCTATGGCCTTGGCTACAACCCCACCCTAGTAGAAGAATTCTAGAAGAAACAACCGAGGGGCAAGAGAGGTGACAGATTATACCATGCCCCGATGACCTTTTCACTATTGGCTGAGACATTCATACGGGTAAAGACTCAAGCCTAGGAATTTGTCAAAGAAGGATAAACAAGCTCACCACATAAGTTCTAACACCATTTGAATAACTGGTTCTCCATCCCGACAAATGGCAATAGGTCTTCCCTAGGGTAAAGGGTAACCCGTAGTTAGTATTTTTTGAATTTTTATTTTCAATAGTCATCGTTCTAAATGTATCGTTAAACCTTTCACTTCAAAATATTAGTTAGTCCTTTTATCTCATTCTTAATTCACTTCCATTCATTCAAGAAAATCTTGGTTCATTTCTTTCCTTTGTTTTGTTTAAGTTCTCTCTTGCTTACATGCACTTTTCTTTATGCACTTTGCCCAAATCCAATGAACCAAGCGAAAACCAGGAATACCTCGTATAGGTAGAAAATGAGAATATCGATAACACTTCTGGCCCTACTAGGTTAGTCATAAGGAACAATGTTGATGACTATAGTAATATATAAGAGGAATGGCAAAAACATGAATTGGGTAGAATTACTATCGATGAACCAATTGAAATAGTCAATGTAGGGGATGAAAATAATCATAAGAATCTAAAAATCAAAGGGAATCTAAAAAGGAAACAAAAAATAGAAATGATTACATTGTTAGTCAAATATCAAGACGTGTTCGCTTGGTCATATGAATATATGCTGGGGTTGGACCCATCGATTGTAGTCTACCATTTACCCACACAAGAAGATGCTAAGCTTAAAAAGCAAAAGTTAAGGAGATTTCAACCTAACATCTTGTTGAAAATTAAAGAAGAAGTTAAGAAACTACTGTAAGTTGGATTCATTGAGGTATCAAATTACCCGGAATAGGTAGCTAATATTGTTCTTGTAATGAAGAAGAATGGGAAAGGCAAAGTCTATGTAGATTTTTGAGATCTCAACTAGGTAATGCCTAAAGACAATTTTCCATTACCTTACATTGATGTCTTGGTGGATAACATGGTCAGAAATCATCTATTCTCATTCATAGATGGTTTTTCAAGATACAATCAAATCTAGATGTCTGAAGAGGATAAGACTAAAATGACTTTTGTTACAATTTGAGGTATGTTTTGCTATAAGGTGATGTTGTTTAGGCTTAAAATTGCAGGGGCAACATATTAGAGGGCCATGATTGCGATCTTTCATGATATGATGCACAAAGAGATAGAAGTATATGTTGATGATATGATTGCGAAATCTAACGAAGAGGAAGATCACTTAGAAAACTTGAGGAAGCTATTTAACAGATTGAGGAAGTTCTAGTTGAAGTTGAATTTGGAGAAGTGTACTTTTGGAGTGACGTTAGGAAAATTATTAGGTTTTATAATTAGCCAAAGGGGTATCGAAGTCGATCCTAATAAAGCCAATGCTATAATTAGCATGCCTCCTCCACGTATACTCAAGGAAGTACGAGGATTATTGGGACATTTAAATTATATAGCTTGATTCATATCACAACTAACAGACAAATGTTGCTCTTTATTCAAGCTATTGAAAAAGAATGTAAGGATCAATTGGGATGAGAAATGTGAAGAGGCTTTCACAAAAATTAAGAATACCTTATGAATCCACTAGTGTTGGTGGCTTCTAAGCTTAAAAAGCCATTGTTTTTATACCTGACCATATTGCCCAAGTCTTTAGGGTCTGTGCTTGGTCAGAAGGATGAAGAAAGGAAGGAGCAAGCTATTTATTATTTGAGCAAGAAGTTTATAGAAGGGGAGCAAAAATATTGGGAAGCTGAAAGAACCTGTTGTGCATTGGTTTGGGTTGTGCATCGACTCAGACAATATACACTATACTATCAAATCGAGTTGATAACACAACATGATCCTTTGAAGTATTAAGTAGAAAAATTGGTTCTCATCGATAGAGTTTCAAAGTCGCAGATGTTGCTGATGGAATTTGACATCAAGTATGTGAGCTAAAGCTTAATCAAGAGGCAAGCCTTGGCAGATCGATTAGCAGAGAGTCCCCTTGACGATACCCCTCAAGAAGCATGAGTTGAGTTTCCTAATGAAAATATCTTGGTAGTAGAAAGTGGTCCCGATAGCGAAGTAGTTGAGAAATCCTTAGGTTGGAAAATGTTTTTTGATGGAGCAACTAATGTATTTGGATGTGGAATTGGGACAATTTTGGTGTCCCCCAAAGGTATACAATTCTCATTGGCCATAAGACTAGCTTTCCCGTGTACTAATAATATTGTAGAATACAAAGCATGTATTTTAGGACTTAAAATTGCTTTGTTTAAGGAAATATGGGAATTGGAGGTATACAGAGATTCTTCATTGATCATAGGCTAGGTTCGAGGTGAATATAAGACGAAAGACCCCAAGTTAGTACCCTACCACCAATACTTGGCCGAGTTAATGACCAAGTTTGGAAAAATTACCTAGGTGTATGTACCAAGGGTTTATAACCAATTCATGATGATTTCGTTACTTTGGCATCCATAATCCAAATATTGAGAGGAATAGAGATTCAGTCACTTAAGATTGAAATTGAAGAAAAGCCTGCTTTCTGTTTGGCAATGGAAAGTTCATGTGACGAAAAGTCTTGGTATTATGATATCAAAACATTCTTGTAACATGGAATGTACCCCAAAGTGGCCAAAAAGAAGGATAAGAAGTAATCAAAAGATTGGCTGCTTAGTACTTGATAAGCGAGTCTACTTTGTACCGACGATCATTTAACAGTACGCTTTTATGTTGTGTAGATGAGAAAGAGGCAGAGGTGCTAATGAAACAAGTGTATGAGGGAGAATGTAGCCGTTACATGAATGGCTACATGCTCACCAAGAAAATCATGAGGATAAGTATTATTAGTTGGCTATAGAAGCAGATTGCATCAAACATGTTAGATACTGCCATTTATACCAGATCTATGCGAACAAAGTAAATGCTTTGCCTCAAGAATTGCATACATTATCTATACCATGGCCTTTTTCGATGTAGGGGATAGACATCATTAGCCCGATCACTCTAAAGGCATCTAATGGGCACCGATTTATACTAGTAGTTATTAATTATTTTACTAAATGGGTTGAAGCCTCATCCTACTCTAGTGTGTCGAAGGGAGTAGTGGTTAAGTTCATTAAAAGAGACATACTGGCTTGGTATGGGATACTAGAGACAATTATTATTGATAATGGTACGAACCTGAATAATAAATTGATGTCAAAGTTGTGCTGATAGTTTGGATAATTCATAGAAATTCCACTCCTTATCGGTCTCAAATGAATGGAGTCGTAGAAGCGGCCAACAAGAATATCAAAAGAATTATTGAGAACATAGTCGTCATATATCAAGATTGGCATGAGATGTTACCATTTGTACTCATGGCCTATCGAACTTCTATTAGAACATCAATAGGGGTAACCCCCTACTTGTTGGTATATGGGATGGAGGTTGTATTACCAGTATAAGTCAAAATCCCATCTCTTAAGGTATTGTCAAAAACCAAGTTAGATGAGGCTGATTGGATCAAAAAATGAATAAAGCAGATGAATCTGATTAATGAGAGGAGGTTGGTAGCTTTATGCCATAACATCTGCTATTAGCAACGAATGGTTGGGGCTTTCAATAAGAAAGTGTGACCTTGAAGTTTTGAGCAGGGAAACATGGTGTTGAGGAAGACTTTGCCTAATACACATAATTCGAGAGGGAAGTTTAATCCGAACTATAGAGGGCCTTACATTGTTAAGAAAGTATTGCTTGGGGGAGCTATGATCCTATCTCAAATGGATGGTCTGGACTTGAATGACCCAGTAAACACTGACTCATTAAAGATATACTATACTTGAAAGATCAATAGAATTTTCTTTTTGCTTAGATTATGAAATGCAAACAATCTTAATATTACTGTGGTCTCATTTTCATTTTTTACATGCAAAGTTGGTATTCCTAGTAGTCATCGACAATGGATAATATCTCTAGATCCTTTCTCATTCTGCTAAAAGCCCCTACTTCTTGCCCTATCTAAATAAACCTTATACATAAGAAACACAAGAAAAAATAAACAGTTAATTTGGAACGTTGTCTATTGATAAAAATTCCTTTAATATTTTATTACGATTCACCCCTAGAAAAGGGGGGATTTGTTTTCTATGTTTCAGTATAGGGCTATGTTCAGAAAGAGTAATGGGTGGTAGATAAATAGTAACTTGTTTAAGGGAGGAAGTTTACATCAAAAACCGATTAAGTTGGAACGGAAGTTTAAGATGTCTTTGCTCAAGAGATGAAGATGCTTCACTTGTTAAAGGTGCCTTCCTAAATGTGTCTTCAAGTATAACGTACGTGCATTTGTTTCAAGCTTAAATTGCTTTCAAAAAAAAAAAAAAACAGAAAAAGAAAAGAAAAAAGAGAGAAAAAGGAAAAAGAAAAAAAAATTAGAAGAAGATAGAAGAGGAAGAGCAAGAAGAAGGGTTCAAAACTGTTGGTTCTAATTGGATTGCTCATTAAAAGGCTTGACTGCTTAGGAACTATTGCCAGAGCCAGGTAAGTGGTTCTAAGCTTTAAACATTGCATTTGCATTTGTTATCTCCTTAGGGACAATAGACACTTAATTCTTAAACTCAGTCCCATTTCATAAGTTTCTTAGGCTTCTAGCTAGCTCATAGAGCGTTACTCGAATTTATGTTCTTTTTCATGGATTTAGCTAACTTATGGAGTACTATCTCGACTAAGTTTTCTCATCTTTAGGTCTTAACCAGCTCAAGGAGTGCCTTGACTGCTTTGGTTAGTCAACTCATTAGGGTACGACCAAGCTTTCTCAACTTATCTTTAGGCCTTAACCAGCTCAAGGAGTGCTTTGACCGCCTTGGTTAGTTAACTCATTAGGGTAAGGCTAAGTTTTCTTATCTTTAGGTCTTAGCTAGCTCGAGTAGCACTTTGACTGCTTTAGTTAGTCAACTCATTGGGGTGTGATCAAGTTTTCTTATCTTTAGGTCTAAGTTAGCTCAAGGAGCGCTTTGACCACCATGGTTAGTTAGCTCATTAGGGCACGCCCAAGTCTTCTTATCTTAGGTTTTAGTCAACTTAAGGAGCGATTTGGCCACCTTGGTTAGTTAGCTCATTAGGGCACGGCCAAGCTTACCTAACTCATTTTTAGGTCTTATTCAGCTTAAGAAGTGCTTTGATCGCCTTGGTTAGTCAACTCATTAGGGTACAACCAAGTTTCCATATCTTTAGGTCTTAGCCAGCTCAAGGAATGCTTTGATTGCCTTGGTTAGTCAGCTCGTTAGGATATGACCAAGTTTTCTTCTCTTTAGGTCTTAGCCATCTTAAAGAGCGCTTCAACCGCCTTAGTTAGTTAGCTTATTAGGGCATGACCAAGTTTTCACATTCTTAGGTCTTAGTCAACTCAAGGAGCACTTCGGCCGCCTTAATTAGTCAACTCATTAAGGCATGACTAAGTTTTCTCATCTTTAGGTCCTAGCTAGCTCAAGGAGCAATTTAACTGCCTTTGTTAGTTAGGGCAAGTCCAAGTCTTCTTATCTTAAGTCTTAGTCAACTCAAGGAGCACTTCAGCCACCTTGGTTAGTCAACTCATTAGGGTACAACCAAGCTTACTTAACTTATTCTTAGGTCTTAGTTAGCTTAAGGAGCGTTTTAACTGCCTTGGTTAGTCAGCTCACTAGGGCACGACCAAGTTTCCTTATCTTTAGGTCTCAGCTTAAGAAGTGCTTTGACTGCTTTAGTTAGTCAGCTCATTAAGGCACAACCAAGTTTCCTTATCTTTAGGTCTTAGCCAACTCAAGAAACGCTTCAACCACCTTGGTTAGTTAGCTTATTAGGGCATGACCAAGTTTTCTTCTCTTTAGGTCTTAGCTAACTCAAGGAGCGCTTTGACCACCTTAGTTAGTCAGCTCATTAAGGCATAACCAAGTTTTCTCATTCTGAGGTTTTAGCTAACTTAAGGAGCGCTTCGGCCGCCTTGGTTAGTCAGCTCATTAGGACACGACTAAGTTTTCTTATCTTTAGGTCTTAGCTATCTTAAGAAGCGCAACTGCCTTAGTTAGTCAACTCATTAGGGTATGACCAAGTTTCCTTATTTTTAGGTCTTAGCCAACTTAATGAGCACTTTGACCACCTTGATTAGTTAGCTCATTAGGATACAACCAAGTTCTCATTAGGATACAACTAAGTTCTCATTATTCTCTTTAAGGATTCTTGCTTGCCCATAAGGGCGTTACCCTCACCGTTCTTTGTTTCAAGCTTATCGTCATCAAATCCTCAACAAGCTAGTCATAGTGCTTCTTAGTATAGAGTTAGTCCCAGGGCAAAAATTACGTATCTTCTATCTTTGAAGTAAAGTTCTTTTCAAACTTTATCACAAATAGGGGTAGTTGTAAATATTCAACTTTTGCTCTCTAGTAGCTATAGTTTTAGTTTTAATTTTAGGGTCCTAACTCAAAAATAAGAAAAAATAATGAAAAAAAATGAAAATAATAAAAATTGATAAATGATGAAAATACCAAAAAACAAAAGAGAAATTAAAAAATTTTATAGATTTTTTTAGAAAGTAAATTATTTTAGGGATAAATAGCTTTAGTTTTAGTTTAGTTCAGTTCAAATAATTATTTTAAAGAGTCACGTGTTTTAAGTATAATTCAATTGTATTAAAGATTAAGGCATGAGCTAATGACTTAACGGATAAGTAGTGGAATATTAAAATGAAGTTAGCTTAAAGTTATGGGTTTGAATCTTATTAGATATTTATATGTCTCTTATTTTTCTATCTCTTTTACTTTATTTTTTGGAAAAAGTGAGTTGAGCGTATGAAATTACATCTAATCAAATCTTTTTTTTTTCCTTTTAATCATGATAAAAGATTTAAATCTAGTTTAATTTTTATTAATTAGGATTTGAATTAATATAAATGATTCAGATTTAATTTAATTTTTATCAAAATAGATTAAAAACAATATAATAGATACAATTCGATTCAAGCTTTATAAATAGGTATTACACAGTCTAAAAAGGACAATTTACACTCTTATTAAGAAATTACACACATACGTTCGAGAAGAAAAGAAGAGCTACAGTTCACTTTCTCTCAAGTTCATTACCTGCACAATTCACATCTACACCATCCTCGCTAAATCTAAACTCAATCCTTAACAACAACCAAATAACCACTCTCTACGTACTTAAACCAACAATACACTTTCTCTTCTGCCCAGTTTTTAACCAACATTGTTAGACTAACTCCAAACTGCACATGGTGACCGCTAAGCCCCAATCTACGGCCCAAATTGCATCCTTGTCCAAACAGCACCAATCTACGAACGACAATAGACCACATCTTACAGCAATTGTCGCTTGCCAACCACACAACCAATCTAACCCTAACGATAGCCCCTGACCAACCAATCCAAACACATGATTAGCACCGACTGCTACTACTCATATGACGAAACCCCAACAGTGACTCACACATCGACGACAGTAGCAAGCCCAATGCACGGACCACACCGACTATTGTGTGAAAAAAATGCCCCTGATTGTCTACGACTGACCAGCTCTTATCTGTAAACAACATGAACAGCCACTACTAGACATGCGACTCAATTACTCTACATTGACCACAACACACATGAACGCATCACACCGCAACTCCCAGCAATGAAGCCCAGTGTGCATCAATTCTGTTGTTTCCATACCTTGACCACGACGATACACGAACGAGGAGAATCAGTGCACCATCCGTTTGAATCTCCAATCAAATATTAGTGTCCAGACACACCAACTCCGGATGGCAATTCAAAGAGAAGAACACATACTACTTGACAAATACAAGCAGTCCTCTATAATCAATTTTCAACCGCGCAACTCATAATCAAACAACAAGCAAGGTTCGGTTCTTCTTTTTATATTATATTTATTTATTTTATTTGTTTGTTTCTTTATTTATTTAATTATTATTATTATTATTTTTATTATGTTACTATTTTGTTAATTATCTAATCAAAAAATAATACCAA
Organism: Lumnitzera littorea; assembly: GCA_024138015.1. Taxonomy (NCBI): domain Eukaryota; kingdom Viridiplantae; phylum Streptophyta; class Magnoliopsida; order Myrtales; family Combretaceae; genus Lumnitzera; species Lumnitzera littorea. The sequence continues at coordinate 17,561,851 of JAMXBB010000007.1, forward strand.
TCCATAATTTATTATTTTTTATGTAAGTATGTATTGTTAGGATTGTTTTTTTTTTTTTAAGGATTAGGTTTTATTTAAGGATTCGTGACATAGAAAATCATTTTTCTTTAAATAAAAATTAATAAAAAACCCTTTTAAAAAATATTATTTTTAGAGTATTTCTTTATAAAATAAAAACGCTCTAGAATTAGGACCTTTTTGATTTTTAAATAAACTAAATCAATTAAAATGTAAATTCGATAGGTTTTTCAAAAGTAAAATCAATCAATATATTAAAGTTTTTAAGAAAGAACTACAATTGTCTCGTCTTAGCTAACTTGTATGTAGACACCTTCGGGGCGACAATAAAATTTCTAAAAACTTAGGTTCTTTCTTCTTTTTTCTCTTTTGTTTTTTTTTTTTTTTTTTAATTTTTTCTTTAAAAATATTATAATTAGAAGAATAATCCTGATTTCGGAAAATAGATAGTTGTGCCCATTAAAGTTTAGTAGGTTAGTCCCCGAATTCAGAATCCTCTAGTTTTTCATTCAAAATTAAAATCAAAGGCCGGCAGCCAAATCATAAACAATCTACCCAATTGATTATGATTTCCCTTTTTCTCGACTCTAGTCTAATGACTCCAAATTTTTTTTTAAAATAAAAAAATGAAAATGAAAATTTCTAATTTCTTTAGTTGAGACTTAATATTAAATAGGTTTAAATTTAGTATTAATTAGGAAGTGGGAAATCAAATTAAAAATAAAGAATCCGAAAATTTAGGCTTGACAAACCTATCAGAAGGTATAGTAAATAGTATTCTCAAAACAAAGATAAGTATCCTTTTAGAAGTTACAACAGAAGGTTGCACAGTAGCTATATTAGAGACTACCCAAAGCAAAACCAAAGGCGTAAAATAAGTAATAACTATGATTATTCTTCTCCCTATACATGTTTCTTTTGTAACAAGTTGGGTCATATTAAAAAGTACTACTTTTACAAAAATTGCAAGCTTAGTAAAAACTAAGTAAATGCAAATAATATCACGAGCTTGAATTTCAAATGACACAAGCTTGTTTAAGTTCCTAAGAATGTCTAATTGTTCTTTTAATAATTGCAAGTCATGAGGCAAAATTTAATTGGAGATAATTTTTAATCGATAAAGTCTCATTAGAAGTGAAAGTATAGAATGAGTGATATAAACAAACTCGGTAATCTTGTTCTATATTTTTTTTACTCTTCAAGTTCCATTTTATTATTGTTCATAATAAATAATTGATATCATTTTGAGATGGAGCTCTTTTTCTAAAATATGTTTTTATAAGGAGAAAAAGAAAGATGTTGAATTTTTTTTTTTAAGAAAAATGTAGCTTTGATCTATTTTCTTAGAGGGGAGAAGTGTTATTATTTTTTTTATAAAAATTGGTTATCCTCTCACAAGAAAAAGAGAGAGAAAAGTTCTTTAATAATTTTGTTATAAAAATATATGGTTATTTTTTGTTATAACAAAAAAGGAGAGAAAGGCCAAAAACAATTAAGTATTGAATATAAGTAAGCAAATGTGACAACACAATAGTTTGAATAGTATATCATTATTGTCAAATAATGTTTCTTTCTTGCTGTTTGTGCTAGACATTGAAATGTTACATGTTTTTAGACGTATGTATGTTTTGTTATCATCAAAAAGGAGAAGAATGTTAGATATCTCTCGTAAATTTTGATGATAACAAAAAGATAAGAACACTAATGAATTAACAAGAGTACAAGTATTCAAAAAGTTCTTCAAAAATTTTAAAATTATAAATTAAGATGCATTCAAAAACTTATTCGAAAGGTCTAAATTGATTGAAAAAAAAAAAAAACTAGTTTGAAATTCTTCAAAAAGTGTTTCATAAGCTTTTATAAGAAGAATTAGTACAACAATTTAGAAACTTGTTCAAAGACTTCAGAAAAAAGAAGACCAATACTCTTCAGAAGGTTGTTCAAAAAGTAAGTCTAGAAGAATCACATTGAAAATAAATTGATATCATATTCGAATTGAATAAGGTCTAGCTCTACTAAATTGGGTGTATTAGGGAAATACACTTAATCCTATTTCACTTAAGATGGAATCAAGATCCTTGGGGATTATTTTTGAGTGAATTTATTTTTGATAAATCAAGATATGCATAAGAATGGATAAGGATAAAGTTGATTCAGATTTTGCGGAATTTTAAATTTTGAACATGAGGCTTAACCGGAAGTTACTAATAAAAAGCATCTTTCCAAATTTAAATCAGAAGCTTATCTGGTAGTTATGGATTGATGAATATCTTATCTAAATACGATAAAGTTAGTTGTTTTTGAATTTCAAATGAATGAGATCTTCTTGAAATATTAAAGGAATAATCTTGGTTGGATAAATACAGAAATGAAGATAATCTTTAAAAATTTAGCCATGGGAAGATTTCAATATAAAAGATAAAGGATTCAAAACGTCATTTACAAATTTGAAGAAAAGTTTTCTTTGCATAAAAAATCGTGATTAAATTTAACCTTCTAAAAGGTCACAAAAAGTCCTTCAGATATTTCTTCAAAAAGTTCTACAGAAGCAAATTATTCAACATTCGTTGTTTTCTCTTTAGAGCAAAATTGTTTGAGTTTTATAATTGTGTTCTCACTTGTAATTTGTAAATCTTATTTATTGTTTGAACTCAGTTTGTACTCTGTAGATCTGTATTAGCTTAGGTTGTTGAGAGGCTACATAAGCAGAGCAGAGTGTTGTAAAGTTTATGTGTGATAGGTGCTTATAATATCTTTGTGATTTGATTTAGTGGATTAAGTGAAATGGCACCAGTGAATTAGACTAAGTCTTGAGCTATGGAGCTGTAAGAGAGTAGTAGGTAGAAGGTTAAAGCTCTATAAAATCTCTACCTAATATTCTCCTTCTTTATTCTTTTAATTTGCTTTATTAATTGTTGTGTATTGAATTATTAAATTATTACTGTTCACCATTATAAGTTGTTAAGAGGGGTAATTTTATTTTGCTTATATCGAAAAAGTTTTCAAAAGTTTAAAGACATTAATTTACCCTTCCTCTTGATATCTTATACGGGACTCACAAACACTTCAAGCAAGCTTATTTGAGTTTGTTAATGCTTGAAAAACTTAAATTTAAACTAGATACTGAAGATTTAGTCAAAACAAATTATTAGATCTATATAGTTCATGATGAAGTGAAAGTGTGTAAGTAAGAGAAAATTATGTGCATAGACATTGAGTTTTTGCACACCAACACTTGAAGAAAACTTCAAATACATGTTTGAGCATGGTATGTAGCTTTATGGCTCTACAAATTGTAAAGTCACTACTTGAGTTCTAAGAGTTTAAGCATAGAATACAAGTATAACTAGAAATCAAGCAAGTGCATTAAGTAAAAATTAACTCAAGTTTCCATACCAAACTACTTTTAATAGTTCATACAGACATGATGGAGGCATTATCAAGTCAAGTAATATTCAAAATGATATAATGATCAAATAACCTATCTTATTCCATAGAGAGCTTAATGAAGGTCATGATAGGTTAAACTTGCACAAGATCAATATTTGATGGAAGTAACCACTCAACTATATTTTAATGATGAAATTAGACATGCAAGAGCCAGTTTTGGGGTAAGGAAACCAATACATGATGAAATTATGCATATATGAACTCAAATCTTTATAAATGATTTCAAATATACCCAAAATATGTTAAATGTCATGTATAGTGTATGAAATCTATATGATAATGTTTCTTAGACCCCATAGTATGTTATTTGCTAGTCAAAATACTTAGTATGTTGTTTTTGCTCAAACACACTATCTTAGTTTTTATGTGCCTAGCATTCATCTTATATTATCATTCTTAACTCTCTTCTTAAGGTAGAAAGTCTATCCTCACTCAAGGGTTTTGTGAAGATATCAGCTATTTAGCTACTAATATCGACAAATTCTAGGCATATATCGTTGTTTTGCACATGATCATGAATAAAGTGGTGCCTAATTTCTATATACTTAGTCCTTAAGTGCTAAATTGGATTCTTTGTTAGATTTATAGCATTTGTATTTTACATCTTATTGGGACACTAGTAAATTTTAGACCATAATCATGCAATGTTTGTTTCATCCATATAACTTGAGCACAACAACTATTGGTGACCACATATTTGGCCTTGGCAGTTGAAAGTGTAATCAAGTTTTATTTCTTCGAATGCCATGACATTAAAGAGTTACCAAGAAAGTAATATGTGCCACTTGTGCTTTTCCGTTTGACTTTGCATCTGGCAAATTCAGCATTGGAGTATCCAATAAGATCAAGCGAGGTAAGCTTAAGATACCACAAGCCAATTTTAATAGTGCTTGCAAGATACTTGAAGATGTGTTTAAACATATTCAAGTGAGATTCTTTAGTGTAAGATTGAAATCGTGTATACAGACACATGGTAAACATAATGTTAAGTATAGATATAGTTAAATATGGAAGACTTCCTTTCATACCCCTATACATTTTTTCGTATGTTTTCTTTCCACTTTGATCTTTATCAAGTTTTAGAGTAGTGTTCATTGGAGCAAGCCTAGTCTTACAATTTTACATTTTAACCTTTTTCAATAGCCACTTGGTGTATTTAGCTTCATTGATAAAGGTTCTATTTTTGGTTTATTTGATTTAAAGTCCTAGGAAATAGTTGAGTTCACCCATCATACTTATTTCAAACTCATTTTTCATACATTAAATAAACTCATTAATTAGATCCATGTAAGTGGCACCGAACACAATATCATCTACGTATATTTAAACAATTAACATATGAGCATTGTGTTGCTTGATAAATAACGTCATATCAAGCTTTCCTTTAGTAAAGTTTTCCTTTATCAAGAAGCTATTCAATCTTTCATACCAAGCTTTAGGAGCATATTTAAGTCCATATAAGTCTTATGAAGCTTATAGACATGATTTGGAAATTCACTATCCTCAAACTTTGATGATTGCTCTACATATACTTCCCCTTTGATAGAGCCATTTAAGAAAGCATTTTTAAGAACCATTTAATATAGTTTAAAGTCTTTATGTACGACGAATGTTAAAGTGTCTTAATGGCCTCTAATCTAGCAACTAAGTGTACCTTATTTCTTATTACTATTCTGATTTCATCTAACTTGTTTCTAAACACTCATGTAGTTTTAATTACCGATCTATCATTTGGTTTAGGCACTAAGTCTCATACCTCATTTGTAGAGAATTGATTTAGCTCTTCTTGCATAGCTTGAATCCAAAACTCATCTTTTAGAGCTTCATCTACATTTTTTGGTTCAAGTTAAGATGGAAACACTACGTTACTTAAGTTCTTTAGGGAGGCTCTTAATTATACCCTATTAGATGGTTCTCCTATTATTAGATACTTAGGGTAGTTTTTATAAACTTCCATTCTCTAGGTAAGTCTAGGTTAGAATTATTAATAATTCCATTTTCCTTAGAGAGTTTCTTTTCATTTGAAGTGGGTTGGTCCTTGTTAAGACCAAGACCATCCAATTAAGTACTAATGTTCTCCATTTCACCATTAAACTTTCTACATGCATATGTATTATCAAATGCAACATGAATTAACTCCTCTACAACTTGAGTTCTCTTATTATACACACTATATGCTTTACTAGCAAGAGAATAACCATGAAAGGTGCCTTCATCAAATTTTGAATCAAAATTTCCAAGTTGTTCCTTTTCATTAGTAAGAATATAACATTTTGTACCAAAAGGATGAAAATATGATATGTTAAGTCTTTTGCCTCTCCAAAGCTCATATGGTTTTTTTAAAAAAAAAAAAAAAATTGGCTTTATGAAAACTCGATTTGATATATAACAAGTAGTATTAACAACTTCAACCTAAAAATACTTAGGTAGATTATTTTTAGAAAGCATAGTCCTAACCATTCTTATAAGAGTCTTATTTTTTCTTTTAATGACTCTATTTTGTTGTGGAGTTTTAAGTGCCGAAAAAGTACGTTCTATTTCAATTTTATTATAAAAATCTTCCATATCATGATTTTCAAATTCTCCTCTATGATCACTTCTTATAGAGATAATATAAAGACTTTTTTCATTTTAGATCTTATTGCTACAATTCAAGAATACATGATATGTTTCATCCTAGTTTTTAAGGAAAAAAGTCTAGGTATATCTAGTGAAATTATCAACTACAATCAAGGTATATCTTTTCTACCCTAAACTTAAGGTTTGGGTTAGACTAAATAAATCCATGTGTAATAGTTGAAGTAGCCTAGAAGTTGAGATGGTATCTTTTAATTTGAATGATAACTTTATTTATTTTCTATATTGATATGCTTGACATGTTCTATCTTTATCAAAGCTAATCTTAGGTAATCTCTTAACAAGATTCCTTTTGACTAGTTTTGACAAAATATCCATACTAATATGTCCTAACTTCCTATACTGTAACCAACTATCATTGTTTTAAGTAGATAGACAAGTTTCCAATGAACATGAAAATATATTGAAGTCAATTTTGTAAATGTTTCCTCATCTATACCCCTCAAGATAGATTTGGTCATTGTTAATTTTTCAATAGAACACTTTGATGCATAAAAGATTACTTTATATCATATATCATACAATTGGCTAACATTAAGTAGATTATGCTTCAAGTTATCAATAAGTAACACATGCTTGATAATGAGATTATTATTAATACAAATGTTACCTTCATTGATGACCTGGGCCTTCTAGTTATCTCCGAAGGTCACACTTCCTCTATCCTTCAAGTTTATAGATGCAAACTCAGATGCATCTCCCATCATGTGCCTTGAGCAACTACTATTTAAGATCCATTTGTTGTTTTGACTTGAAAGAGCCTACATTACAAATGGTTATTTCTTTTGTACCCATTTTAGTTTGGGTTTTTTTAGGTTAGTTGTTATAACATAAGCTTGTCCCTTAGGGAGCTAAACTATTTTGCCTTTATTTTTCAAGGAGAGATTGTGACGTATTGTACAAGTATGTGCAATATAACCATATTTTCCACACTAATTGCAAGTTTTATTCGAAGTCTTAATAAAGTAACTTTTGTATGCTTTATACACATTTTTTTTTTCTATGTTCTAATCTAGTTTTTTCTAACCCTTACTGTTATGAGCCAAGGATCTTGTCTAAGTTTTTCTCTCCATTTGCAAATTTTGCTATTGTTTTTCTTGAGTCATCTAAGCTAGATTTTAGAATTACATTTTCAATTTCTAATTGACCTAGCTTATCTACCACACACTCATAATCTTTTTGTTCATGTTTAAGCCCGTTTACTTTCTCTTCAAGATCATTATTAGCTTTCTTTAACTTGCCATTTTCATTCATCAATTTATTATTTCTAGTACTTAGCTCTTTATTCTCCTTAGTCAATTTCTCAATCTGAATTCTTAAATCCTCATTGTCCACTTCTAGCCCTTTTTTTTTTTTGCATCAACTATGTTATTGTATTCATTCTTGATAACATCAAATTCATCATCTACTTTGCTCATCATTTGTTTTAAGACTATATTCTTCTTTTGTACTTTTATGAACTCTTTCATCATACATTTCTAAGTTCATCAAAGGAAGAGTCATATAAGGTGGAGCATACCTCATCATCGATAGCCATGAAACATGTTTCATTATTGGAGTCACTTGAATCTCCATTGCTCTAAGTGGCAATCATAGCTTTCTTCCTCAAATCCTTATTAGCCTTCTTGAGCAAGGGATAATATTGTTGAATGTGTCTAAGTTTTTGACAATCAGAGCACTTTATGACTTCTTTCTTTTCCTTTTTGAACTTAAAAGTTGGTCCATATCCATCCTTATCCTTCTTAATCTTTTTGTTGAATTTCATGATCTTTCTAAACTTTTTTGCCAACATGGCTACTTCATTATCATCCTCACTCTCATCTTCACTTGTGCTTTCTCCATGACTTTTAAAGTAATTGTCTTCTTTCTAGAAGCCTCTCCTTGTCTTTTCACCATCTCATGTGTCTTAAGTATTCCAAGGAGTTACTCTTTTGATATTGCATTGGGATCATGAGCTTCCTCAATTATGGTTCTCTTAGCTTTCCAATCTCTTGGTAAGGACTTAAGAATTTTAAAATTTATTTTAAGATTAGTAAATGTCTTTTTAAGAACACTCAAAGGAATGATGCTATTGCTAAATTTATTCTCCATCTCATCAATAGTTTCATTTGGATCCATTTTAAAGTTTTCAAATTATCTACACAACAAACTTATCTTTGTATCTCTTACTCTACTGGCTCCTTCATATGTACTTTGTATTTCATCCCACATTTCCTTAGCACTTTTACATGCACATATTCTATTGAAGTCATTTTCATTTATGGCATAATGTAAGATATTCATAGTAACTTCATTTAGATTAATTAATTTCCAATCATTGTTCGAATAATTTCCTTCTTCTCTCCCTTCTATATTAAATGGTCCTTGAATAACTACATGCTACGATAGTCTATTTCGTGCTTTCAAAAATATAGTCATCCTACTTTTTCAATATAGATAGTTACTACTTGTTAGAAGAGGATGCCAATTAATTGCTTATCATTTTAAAAAGCCTAATGCATTAGATGCCATGATTTTTACTCTTAACATGCGATTAAGTAAATAATTAGAGACTAGCTCTAATACTAATTAAAGAACACTAGGCTAAACTCAAGAGAGGGGGGTGAATTGAATTCTAAGGACAAATTGCAATTCTTTTAAAAAATTGAACAACAAATGCAATAATAAGTATGATCAAAGAAATGATGAGATAATAAAGAGTATTGGAAATAAAGAGATAGGGATAGAGAAGATTAAGCCCAAATGTAATGTGGAGTTCGAACTATCCCTTACTCTCTACGGACCTAAAATCACCTCCAATTGAGGACTTTACATCACTTTATTAATCTCACCAAATAATGCTCAAAAAGCTATACAAGTTTTCATAATCACAATTACACATAATGATCATAAGTGTAGTGCTTTTCTTTCTAAAGATTGCAAATACAAGATTTCTCAAGTACTACACACTAAGTCTCACTTGTTTGATTACAAATAAAGAGTATAAGAGATAAATAGTAAAGTAAAAGGGCTAGGGAATATAAGAAAATGTCTTTTGATTATAGAAGAATATTAGTTCTAACTTGTCCTTGATTGAGTTGTTGAGTATTTATATCAACTCATTCAATTCTTCCTGCGATTGTGTATTAAATACTCTAATGGCTACTTAAAATAGACTTACCGTCATAACGGTATCACTTTCTTACTGTCATGATGGTAAGCAAGATAACTATTGGCACGAACACTAGCAAGTCCATCAGCATGCCAGTTTGGTGATTAGAAAGCATTTCATGTTTTTATCTAGGCCACTTTACGGTCAAGCTCGTAATACCCATGAGTTGTTAAGTCGGTAGATCGAATTCACCTCTTTTCAACTTTTAAACAAAACAAAGAACAACCACACTCTACAATCCAACTCCATGAAAGTTTGTACATCATTCAAAAACTAAATATCTCATAGAGTTAATTGTTATTTATAATCATAATGCAAGATTATTGTTCTTTTTCAATTAACTCAATATAATCAAGTAATAACATGTTTAATCATACATTTTTTGTTTTGTTCTCATCAAAATTACATAGTTAACCCTAGGTTCAACACCTACTACTCCCTATCATATCTCTCCTAATGATCCTCTTCATCTAATTCATACTATTCCTTTTAGAACATGTCTAGCATGATACACATGCTGCATGTTAAGGTCTTATTTTTGTAACATATTTATATTAGCAGAAACTTATTCTTTTGTACATGTTTTAACATAGAGGGAGACTTTTTTTTTTTTTTCATTTTAGTTAGAGCCTTGCTATTACTAGAAATTTTCACTGTTAGAAAGTGATACCATTTCACCAATTTTAATGTCTCCTCCTGCTAAGCCCAAAAATATTCATAAAGCTCTTTATGAATGTATAAGTACTCTTCCAGATTAAAGCTTTTACTCACCATGTTGGTTAATCATGACCGATGATACTCGACACATATGCATTATCCCCTTGAACACATATTGTAGCCTTATAATACTTTCAGAATTAATAAAAGTGTGCAATTCGTTTTTCCATTCATGTCCATGTCCCTTATATTCACTTCTTTCTTATTCGTGTTTCTTACAGGTTTAGGCTTTATTGGCCAGCATTGCATGCAAATCAGGCTTACTTACTACTATAGAGTTAGGACAGTAACCCCTAAACTGTGACTGTTGGTATTAGAGCTTGGGTTATTCCAGCCGCAATAACCATGATACAACAAGAGAGTGAGCAAGTGGCTAGATAGCCTAGAGGAAATCCTCAAGGGATTATCCTAATGGATGGATAATAGGTTGTACTGTCGGTAAGAGTGGCTAAAGTGGAGGTTAATCATCATGATATGAATGTTAAGATGGTAAAGATGGTTGAGAATTTTAGTATTACAATACAACACTCAAAGAGGAAATGCATGTGACTATCAATGAGGCAAGACAACAATTAGGGACTCAAGTGGAAGATTGAGAAGACAGGTTAATACTCGTGCCTTAACCAAGACTGTTGAGGAGTTGAGGACACAATTAGCTATTGTAACTCAGGCTATGGGAAATGCTAATGCTCCCACTCTTGCCCTCGTGCATGTTCTCACTCAGGCAAGACATCTAAAGATACCTAAGCCCAAGGCATTCACTAGCATGAGGGACGCTAAGTTATTAAAGAACTTTCTATTTGATATAGAATAATATATTGCCGTTATAGGACAAGTGATGTGAGAACAAAGGTCACCATGGCTGCAATGTACTTAACTGGTGATGCTAAGCTGTGGTGGTATACTAAGTATGAGGAGATCCAAAATGGGAATGCTCATGTAGATACATGGGCTGAGTTGAAGGCTAAGTTGCAAACTCAGTTTTGCCTTAAGAATGTTGAGTACAATGGCTGAAAGAAGTTGAGGGAACTTCAATAGGGTATTGACATCAGAAAGTATGTCCGTGACTTCTCGATATTTTTGTTAGACATAAGAGCATGGTCAAAGATGGTAAGCTATTATATTTCCTAGAAGAGCTAAAGCCCTATGCTAGGAATGAGTTGTAGAGGCTACAAATTACAAACTTAGCTACAGCATAGTGAGCAGCTAAGCGCTTGATTGACTACATACATGACAATAAAGGGAAGAACGTATCGACAGGATACTAGGGTGGAAAGTTAGTTAATTCGGGTAAACCCAAGAGTGGGGGAGCCCTAAGTTTAAGTAGTAGTAATAGTAACACTAGAAAGGGTCAAGGGAAATCCTATAACTCTCACTAGTTTGAAAAGAGTAGGGCAACCGGTAGAGGTAAAAAGCCGTCATTCTCATGCTTTTTGTGTAATGGCCTACACAAAGTAGCTAAATGTCTACATGAGGCTACATCCAATGCTATGGCATGAAAGGTAGAGAGTGTATGCAAAGATGAAGAGTCGAGGAGTGATGAAGAGGATCAATCACAAATGGGCATGTTATACGTATTGTTGGCTGTTGGAAAGAGTTCCTCAGCTGACGTAAGCTTAAGGCCAATAATGAATTGATTTCTATCTAGTTGAGTATCCATGGTAAGAGTGCCAGTGCAATGATAAGCTCCGGTGCTATATACAACTTCATTGATATACCTGAGGTAAAAAGGTTAGGTTGGTGCTTACTAAAGGCACTAGTCAAATTAAAGTTGTTAACTCTAAGGCCCATCATGTCCAAGGAGTTGCAAGAGGAGTAAAAGGGAAGGTTAGGGATTAGAGTGGAAATCTTAACTTCATAGCTGTTCCATTAGTCAACTTTAACTTAGTCCATGGAATAGTTTTCTTGAGATAAGCTAGAGTTGCTCTTATGCTCGCAGTAGATTGCTTGTTATTCATGGGTGAAAAGGCATGCTATGTGACAATTCAGATGAACAGGGTAAGCAACAATGGCAAGGAAGCGAAAAATATTAGGGCTATGATGCTATCAGCATTCCAACTGAAGTGAGGGCCGACTTTCTTGGCAGTCCTTATAGAGAAAGAGGAAGCAAGAAAGATAGAGATACTAGGGTTAATAGAGAATGTCTTAAAGGAGTATAATTCTATGATGCTTGACAAGCTTTTGAAGGAGTTACCTCCTAAATGATCGGTGGACCACAAGATTGAGCCAATTCTTGGTGCCAAACTACCAGCTTAAGTTCCTTATAGAACATCACCTCCTAAACTTGCGAAATTGAAGAAGCAGTTGGATGAGTTGTTAGAGATAAGCTTCATTCGACCCTTAAAAGCACCGTACAGGCCTCTTGTTCTATTTTAAAAGAAGCAAGATGGGAGTTTGAGATTATATATTGACTATTAGGCTTTAAACAAGCTGACAATGAAGAATCACTATCTAATTCTTCTAATTGTTGATCTGTTTGATCAAGTGAGTGGGGCCAAGTACTTTACAAAGCTAGATCTTTACTCAAGCTATTATCAGGTTCACATTAATGAGGGAGATGAGCCTAAAATGATGTGTATAACCCAGTACAGTGCTTATGAGTTCTTGGTGATGCCCTTTGGTCACACCAATGCCCTTGCGACATTTTGCACCTTAATGAAAATGTATTTATTGAATATCTTGATAGATTTGTAGTCAAATATCTAGACGTTATTGTTGTGTATAATAGGATATTGCAGGACCATGTAAAGTACTTACAGATCATTTTTGAGAAGCTACAGGAGAATCATTTGTATGTAAAGTGTAAGAAATGTGCCTTTGCCCAAAAATGCATCAACTTCTTGGGTCATGTTGTTAAGAAGGGTAGATTCGAATGGATATGTGATATGGATTCATCGATGAACATACGAAACCAATATCATGCATAACCAAAGGATGAGTCCGGGCCGTGAAATGGCTTGAAAAGTAAATGGTAATTGAAGGATGAGCAGGGGTTATCGTACACCGATGATGGATATGACGCACCAACGCCTTACATAAGCTTGGGTCATACTTGATATGATGTACAAGTATAGCCGGAGGTCACTTGCCACTAGTTTACACTCAATGAGCTAGATAAGAGTAGCTCAAGAGTATGCATAAGAATACTTAGCCCAAGATGGTGTAAAAGTTTGGTGTAATCTTTATATATTGATGTTACGGCTTTTACAATATTCAAGTATCTATAGTACTCAATTAGGGTAAGTCATAAGTTACAAAAAAATTACAAAAAAAGATCCCTACTAGCTAAGGAAAAAGGAGAATAATTTATAGAGATAGCAATGTAATTGTACCAAAAGAATATCCTTTATCAGAAAGGACAATACGGATGTTAGAAAGGATAGCAGATGCACGGTTTGCTCATTCTGAAGGCCCTATGACACTGTTATCCAAGCAGGGACGAAATTCGATTAGGTAAGGTTAGCGTCAGCAAGTTGGAAGCTCGAACAGTTAGGATTAAACTGAGGGGGTGACTCAAGGGCAACTCATTCTCGGGTCATCCTCGGATGGTCAGCTACTAAAAATTATTAGCTCCGCCTCGACACTTTAGGGTTAGCTGTATCTTAATTTAGTGCTTCAACTAGTGTGTGGTGGAGGGGTCGGCTCAGCATATCAGCTGATCACCTCGGTAGTTTCGTGGATGGTGTAGAGAGTGAAGTAACTAGGTAGGTTGGATAAAGGAATGCATTGCTCCTCAACACTCAACTCACCTCGAATAGCTTGACGGACCATTTGAGTGAGCCCTTAGGTTTAGGAGTGTGTAATTAGTCCTTGATCCTTCTCATCCCCTCTGAATTATTTGAGATTTAGGGTCAAATTTGGTTAAAAAATGTTGAATTCAGATGGGAGATAGCTTGCTCTTTCTTAAGTTGGGGAATCATTCCTTTCTAAGATGTATTCAAACCAGATCACCTGGTTGAAACTCTCTCTTCTTTCGTCCTCGGCCTTACTTCTTGTACTTAGGAGTAGCTTGGTTCAATTGCTTTACAACGTTTTGGTGCATGGCTTTGATAATCTCAACTCTTTCTATGGTTAGCTAGTCATCATCAAGCCTCAGCTGGGTTACTTAGTCCATTAGGAGCTCAAGGTTAAGCCTATAGGTGACCTCGAATGGAGACATGCTTGTTACGTTGTAGGCAATCCTATTGTAGGTGAACTCAATGATTGGCAGATACAGATCCTAATCGGCCAAGTTTCATCCAATAGTAACCCACAGCAAAGTTCCCATGGTTCTATTGATAACCTCGATTTGTCCATTAGTCTGTGGATGGTAGGATGTGCTATACAATAGTTTGGTTCCCATTTGCCTCCATAGCATCCTTCAAAAGTGACTCATGAACTTTGGGTCTTAGTTTGAAATAATGGTTTTGGGCACTCTGTAAAGTTTGATTACTTCCTATAAGAAGAGAAAAGAGATAGTCGAAGTGTCGTTAGTTTTGGATCATGGCATTAAATGTGCCATCTTGCTAAATCGATCCATAACCACCATGATGGAGTCCTTCCCTTAAGACGTCCTCAATAATCCTAACATGAAGTACATACTTAGCTCGAACTACGGTTTGGTTGGGATGGACAAGGGTAGATCATGTCCTTGCTTAGCTTGGCTCTTTGCTTTTCGACAGGTCGCACACTTTTCCAATACGAACTGTACATCTCTCATTATTCTCGGCCAAAAGAATCTTGAGGATAGTACCTCATAGGTTCAGCCCTAGGCAAAGTGTCTTGTCAATCCTCCTCCATGCACCTTATGTATGAATAATTCTATCATCGAATAAGTTAGGATACATAGTCTCCTCTTGTTGAAGAAGTATTCATCTTCCCTATGATAGTCATCTATTTCCCATCCTTCCTCACACCAAGCATAGATAGGACCAAAATGTGGATCCTCAGCGTATATATTCTTTATTATTGAAAAACTAAGTAGCCTTGTTTGTAGTTCGATCAAGGGTGTATGTCGTCTTGATAGTGCATTAGCCACTATATTGTTCTTCTTGCTCTTAAATTTTACGACATAGGAAAAACCCTCCATGAACTCGACCCATTTGACTTATCTTTAAGATAACTTAGGTTGGCTCTATAAATATCTCAAGGAATCATGATCGATGTAAATCACAAATTCCTTATGTAGTATATAGTGTTGCCATACCATTAGAGCTTAAATTAAGGAGTAGAACTCCTTATCATAGACAGAATAGTTAAGTGTAGCTCCTCAAAATTTCTCATTAAAGTAAGCAATAGGTCAACCTTCTTACATCAGCATAACACTAATGCCTAGTCTAAACACATCATACTTTACTTCAAATACGTTGTCAAAGCTCAGTAGAGCTAAGATAGGGGTTGTAGTTAGTCTATTCTTCACTTCCTCAAAACTCCTTTAATCCTTCTCTCCCCATTTGAATTCAACATTCTTCTTTGAGAGTTTGGTGAGTAAAGCCACAATTGTACTGAAATTCTTTATAAATTTGTGATAGAATGATGTAAGACCATGGAAACTTCTCACATTAGCCGAAGTGGTCGGCACTGGCCATTCGTTGATTACTCTGATCTTCTCTTCATCAACTCGTATGCCACCACTACTTATAATGAATCCTAAGAATATTACCTTAGATTGGTAAAAGTCACACTTCTTTAAATTAGCATAGAGTTGTTTAGCTTGGAGTTTTGCAAAAATGCTTTGGAGATGTTGTTGGTGAGTCTCTAGGTCGAGACTGTACACCATGATGTCGTCAAAATAAACTATGATAGACTTCCCTAATATGTCTCAAAGCACATGATTCATTAGGCGCATAAATGTGCTTGACTTGTTGGATAATCCAAATGTCACTACAACCCATTCATATAATCAATGGTGCATTTTGAATGTAGTCTTCCACTCATTACCATAGCACATTTGGATCTGATGGTATCTAGATT
Source organism: Lumnitzera littorea (assembly GCA_024138015.1). Taxonomy (NCBI): domain Eukaryota; kingdom Viridiplantae; phylum Streptophyta; class Magnoliopsida; order Myrtales; family Combretaceae; genus Lumnitzera; species Lumnitzera littorea. Next base: position 17,577,776 of record JAMXBB010000007.1, read on the forward strand.
TGAGGTCAATCTTGGAGAACACTCTTGCTCTGCTTAATTCATCTAGTATGTCATTAAGCTTAGGTATAGGATACCTGTACTTGATGGTGATTCGATTGATCACTTGGTTATCTACATACATCCTCTAAGAACCATCTTTTTTCAACACTAATAAGGTTGTCATTGCATAAGGACTAAGGGCTTACGCATATGCCCCTTCCTCATCAGCTCATCTACTTGCTTCTACAGCTTAGTAGCCTGTTCAGAATTCAACTTATAGGTAGGCTTGTTTCGTAATGTAGCTCTTGGCTACAACTCAATTACATGTTCGACGCTTTGGATTCAAATGGGAGGTAGACCCTCCAGTAGCTCTTCTAGGAACAAATTGGTAAACTCTTCCGGGAACAGATCGGCAAACTCTTCCAATAATGTCTTCACCTCAGCGGGCTGCTCCTTCTCTTTGGACCTCATCTCTAATAACCTTCAGACCAGTAGATAGGTCAGTCCTTTGAACTCTATTTCTCTTTTCAATTCAACTCGGGTTATTACTAGAGCCTCTTTCTTCAAAGTTCAACTAAGTTGGGACTGCATGACCTTTACTTGCTTGATAATCATAGGACTCAATTTCATCTTCTTACCTTCATGCTCTACAAAACATATATTCCTCCATCCGTTAAATACCATAGCTTAATTGAACATCCATGGTTATCCAAGTAGAATGTAGGACGCACTTATGGACAGTACATCATAGATCACTTCATCTCGATATTTGCCAATATAGATTGGCATAGACACTTATTTATTCACCTATAGGGCTCCCTTATCACTAAGCCAATGAAGCTTATAAGGTTTTGGGTAGGGCTTGGTCGGTAATTTCAATTGCTGGACCATAAATGCAAAGGCTACATTGGTGCAAGTCCCAATGTTAATGATCAGTACGCATAATGATTCATTCACCCTGCATTCGATATGGAAAAGATTTTCCCTCTGTTTATCTTCAAGCACAGGATTAACACTCTTCGTCCTCCTTAACATTAGAGTAGTCGACATAAAGTTACCTTCCTCATTATAGATAACTTTCTCATCGAAAGTTTAGTATGTTCATCCTCTTTTAGCTCCTTTACGTCTTCATCAATACTATCAACCTCAATGGTTGGCACCTTACCTTAGATCACCGTTGTTCGTCTGTTTGGAAATTAAGCAGCCATGTACCCCAATCCTTGGCGTTTGAAACACTTGATCTTGTTCGTCTTCCTATCTAAACTTTGGCCTTTCTCAAACTTCCTCAAGGGTTCCTTCTCTTTTACTCAAATAGTTAGAGCAAGTAGGGTCTCAGCGACCTTACTTGGTTCTGTTCACATAGGTCTACTTAAAATAGATTGACTACTGCTAGGTCAGCTGACGAGTAATTAAAACCTTCCTATCCTTTAGGCGACTTGGATTACATTATCAAGCATTCTAATATCTAGCGATTTCAAGACATCCCTAATCTCATACTTCAATCCACCGATGAACCGAGATACAGTTTGGTTCTCTAGCTCCTCAACTCCACATCAGATCATTAACATTTGGAATTCTTTAACATAAATGTCTACACTCAACCCTCCTTGCCTTAGCTCCTATAGCCTTTTGAAGGCATCTTGTAAATAATAGCTCAGTACAAACTTTTTCTGCATAACCCTCTTCATTTCATCCTAACTCCTAATCTCCTTCCTTTCTTCGGGTGGCTTGTAAGTTCTTCCACCATAAGGTAACATAACTAGTGGACTCTAACACAAAAAGTCTAACCTTTGCATTATCGAATACATTGTAGCATTCAAATTGCTTTTCAATCCCATCCACCCAATCTAAGTAGTCCTTAACATCCTTACTCCTAGAAAAACTTAGAATACATATCTTTAACCCTTCAACTCTAAGGGCTTGTACATTTCTTTCTTCAAGCTCGTAGTACTCTTTTGCTTTGTTGTTTCATTCCTCTTCTTCCACAATCTATTTAAAGGCCAGCCTTCGTCTAGCATCCCTACCCATTCCTTCAGCTTGAGGTAGTCAAGTTGGAGTATTAGCTTGACCAAACTAACCATTTCCTCATTCTTGTTGCTCACGTCCTCTAGTGGGGCTATTTCTAGCTTCTTTTCTATCTTCTTAGGTAATAGTCACAAAATTGGCTACCAAGTTGGTAAACCTATCTAAGCAATCACCTATTGACAAAGGCATGAAGCTTCATTCTTGCCCTTGGCCATGTCAAAAGTACAACTTTCTTTGTTTCCTAGAGTTCCTTGAACACTTGAATTTGACATTGTTAATTACCTTATAAAATTGATGTTTAAAAATAACACTTAAAGTTCCATTCGTAAATAACAACAGTAGATCAATAACCAATACTTCCAATACCATGACAACTACTTAACAAACAAACAATTAACCACACTCTGTTTTGTGTATCAAAAATAGACGAAAATAGAGCATAAAATTTTCCCTCAACACTTGCCAAATACTAAACTCCTACATTAATAGTAAAACTTTTAACATATAGGAATAGTAACAAAGCAATCACATATCATAATAATAGAATCTAGCTTCAAATGTAGCTAAGCTCTAATACCAAGATGATATGGATTTATGGATGAATACATGGACCTAATATCACATGTAACTAAGGGGTAGGTTTAGGCCGTAAGATAGCTTAAAAAGTAAATGATAGTTGAAGGATGAGCAAGGGTTCCCATGTACTGATGATGGATATGATGCACCAATACCTTACACGTACTTAGGTCACACCTAACATGATGCATAAGTATGGCCAGAGGTCACTTGCCACAAGTCCATACTCAATGGGCTAGATAAGAGTAACTCAAGAGTAAGCAGAAAAACACTTATCTCAAGAGGGTATAAAAGTTTAGTGTATTCTCTGTATATTAATGTTGTGGCTATTATAATATGCAAGTATTTATAGTACCCAATTAGAGTAAGTCATAAGTTATAAAAAATTACAAAAAAAATCTCTACTAGCTAAGGAAAAAGGAGAATAATTTACTGGTATGCATAGTTTGCTCAATCTGGGGGCCTTATGACACTGTTATCTAAGCAATGATGAAATCTAATCAAGTAAGGCTAACATCAGTAAGTCAGAAGCTTAGATAGTTGGGACTGGATCGAGATGGTGACCCAAGGGCAACTCATTCTTGGGTCGACCTTGAATGGTCAGCCCTTGACAATTGTTAGCTCTGCCTCGGTACTTTACAGTTAGTTGTATCCTGATTTGATACTTGGACCAGCGTATTGTAGAGGGGTTAACTCGACATGTAAGTTGATCACCTAGGTAGTTTCCTAGATGGTATGGAAAGCGAAGTAACTTAATAGGTTATATTGAGGAATGAATTGCTCTTTGACACTCAACTCACTTCGAATAGCTTAGCAGACCATTTCAGTGAGCCTTTAGGTTCAAGAGCACATGATTGGTCCTTAATCTCTATCATTATGGATGAGATGGAAGTAATTAGGTAATAGGTAGTGCTTAAGAGTGTAACAGAGTTGCAGTCCTTCTTTAGACGCACAAATTACTATAGAAGATTTGTTGAAGGATATTCTTACCAAGTTATACCCCTTATAGATCTGTTAAAGAAAGTTTAAGTGTAGTCATGGCATGAGGGATGTCAGGGTGCCTTCAAAGAGTTGAAGTGTGTAGTGATGGAGGAGCCAGTCCTTGCACTTCCTGACATTTCTATGCCTTTTGAAGTCCACATGGATGCCTTAAACATTGCATTAGTTAGAGTATTGATGTATGAGGGTCATCTAGTAGCATAGGAGAGTAGGAAGTTGAATCAAATGGAGCGTAATTACTTAGATTAAGAGAAGGAGTTGTTTACTGTCTAAGGACCTGGAAACAACATTTGTTGGGATCAAAGTTTCTAATGAAGACAGACAATTTTGTTGCCAGCCATATATTGACTCAATCGAAACTCTCAACTGAGTAAGCTAGATGGCAAGAGTTCCTTGTAAAGTTTGATATGGAGATTGAGTACTACAATAGGCAGACTAATCAAGTAGCAGATGCTTTGAGTAGGTGAGCTAATTTAGCTTCCTTAGCGCAAATTGCGCATTAGTCGGTGAGTCGAATCTTGACATCAATTCAAGAGCAGATCAAGCAGCATATAAGTTAAGACCTGTTAGCCAAAAATCTCAAGCAATTGATTAAGGATGGGAAGACCCATAGATTTTGGGTAGAAGGCGACTACATCTATACAAAGGGGCACCGATTATATGTCCTTAAGGCAAGTAACTTAAGAGAGGCGCTTATGAGAGAGTGACATGATACTTTGTGGGCTAGACATCCTAGCTGGCATAGGACATTAAACTTGTTGAAGTAGGGCTATTATTGGCTAGATATGAAGGAGGATGTGATGAGTTACACGAAGACTTGCTTAACCTACCAATAAGACAAAGTTAAGAGACAAAAGACTAAAAGCTTGTTAGAGCCACTTATAGTGCTATCTCACCTATGGGAGAGCATCTCCATGGACTTTATCACTTCCTTACCAAAAGTAAGGGAGCACTTATCCATTTTTGTTGTTGTTGACAAGTTCTCTAAGTATGCCACCTTCATTTCAGCCATGAAGAGTTCAAACGCATAAGAGACAACTTGGCTTTTCTTTAAGCATGTAGTGAAGTTTTAGGGTATACCCCAAAATGTCGTGAGTGATAGGGATGCCAGGTTTACAGGGTAGTTTGGATAAAGTTGTTCCACCTCCTGGGTTTCGAGTTGAGCATGACCTCCAACTACCATTCATAAAGTAATGGGCAGACAATGAGATTCAATGGTTTGCTGGAGGAATACCTTTGGCACTTTGTCAGTGCCAACCAGAGGAATTAGGTTAACTTACAGGATATCATCTAATTCTATTTCAACATCTAGTGGAGCTCTTCCTCTAACAACAGCTTATAGGGATCATCACGGGTTAGCAACTACTGTTACCCCACATAATGGCCTTACCTTATACCGGGAGATGTCCAAGAGTTTATCAGTTCACTAGGGATTGGAAGCAGAGTTCAAAAGTAGCGAAAGTGTACCTTGAGAAGGCTTCCAAGAGGATGAGAAAATCGGTATATTAGAATCGCCGACCTAAAGAGTTCAATGTTATAGATCAAGTCCTTATAAAGCTTCTTCTAGAATAGGTTAGATCATTGAGGAACAAGGACTGAAGGTTGATCTAAAAGTACATTAGTCTAGTTTCTATCATCTCAAAGAATGGAAAAGCAGCCTATAAGTTCAAGCCGCTTATGTGGTTGAAGGCCCATCTAGTTTTTCATGTCAACGTCTTAAAGCCATACTATCCAAACATGGAAGACCCATCTCGCAATGTTTCTAAGCGGTCATACGTCAAGATTAAGTTCAACCTGAGTCAAGCCATGGAAGGCATTCTTATAGAGTGAAGAATCAGAGATCTAACCACTAGAGAAGAACATACAGAGTATTTAGTCAAATGGAAAGATCAATGAGAAGAAGATACTAGCTTGGAGACTGAAAAAGACCTTAAGCCCTTATCCGAGAGAAAGTCAACATTGCCAACTAGAAGACCTCTACCACTAGATCTAAGCTCCAATACATATTGTCAAGGACGTCAATAGAACTAAGTGAGGGAAGATGTCGGGGTCGTATTATTGTAACATACTTGTACTAGTAGGGGCCTATTCTTTTCTACATATTGTAAGACAGAGGGGGACTTTTTCTTCCATTTTAGCTAGGGTTTTACTATTATTAGAAATTTCCACTTTTAGAAAATAATACAATTTCTCTAATTTTAATGTCTCCTCCTACCAAGCCCAAAAATGTCTGTAAAGCTCTTTATCGAGCTGTGAGTATTCTCCTAGATTGAAGCTCTTACTTATCAGGTTAGTTGATTACAATTGATAAAATTTGTTATATACTCATTACCCTTGTGCACACACATTGTAGCTATGTAATACTGTTAGAATTAATAAAAGTGTGCTATTCAATTTTCCATTCATGCATGTATCCCTTATATTCACTGTGGGCTTTCTTTTTTATTCGTGTTGCTTATAGGTTTAGGCCTTGTTAACCAACAATGCATGTGAATTAGGCTTGCTTACTATTGCAAAGGTAGGATAGTAAGTGCCACATGATCCATTATATACTAGAGAAAGCCCCAAACCATGACATTGCGCATATGTAACTAATTGAAATCCTGCACTTATACAATTTATTTTTGTGTCATCTTTATCCTATGTTTATGTATAGCTTTGATTTTAACTTATAGAAACATATGGAAATACTTATCATGAAATTAACTAAACAAATCCAACAAATTGGTGGAATCATAAATGATATGGATCGAAATGGCATTTTCACTTTAGCCAAAACTAAGAAATCAAGAAGCTGCTAGCATCTTGGGGGGTAGAAAAGGAATGGACTAGCCTACCTTATAGGAGTTTAATGTCAATGGAATTAAAAATGCAAGTGGGTCTTAAATGGCTTTTATGTTAAACTTCGGTTTTTGACCTACTACCATAAACCTAAGACAATAGGCTACTTTTATTATACATGAGACCTAAAGGGTATAGATAGGGGAAATAACAAAATAAAATTATTAAGGAAAACTTAAAGAATGAATTTAGTTAGATGATTAGACCCTTATAGCTCAATATTGATACAAATTAAGGTGTTTAACATGATTTAGGGATTTCAAGAAAAATTATCTGAATGAGTCAAATTTTAATATAAAGTCACATAAGTTGGATAAGGAGTCTTAGTAAAGTCAATTTTTCAAAATAAAGTATATATAATATTTAATTTCAATAAAATATCCTTTTACTGTATACAGTTGATAATTATTGGAAACTCAAAATTTGAGTTTTAAATGATTACGAGACCTTAGAAATAAATTATTTAAGTTATAAAAAATAATTTTGGGAGTCAAATAGCATGTTGTGTAATTATATAATTATATTGTACATGTTATATGTACTTGATATGTAAATATATTGACATAATACATTAAATAATAGCTAAAAGTAGTATTTAATGATTAAAAATTACTAAAAAAACTACTATAAAATAAGAAACAACCTAGAAATGTCTTGTGAACGACATAACGCACATCTACAAAGTGGGAAAAGCATTTGGGTGAGTTGCCAAGTAAAAACAAAGCCTAATATGTTAGTATTACAATATATTAAGCAAAGGAATGGCACTTAAAAATTTATCTCCTCTTTCCACTGACTAAAAGGTTTATATAAAGGAGTTTGGGATTAAAATTTGGCCATTTTAGCAAATTTGGATCAACAAAATACTCTTAAATAAAGTTAGTATAGAAAGTTATCAGAAAAAGGAAAAATAAGGGAAAATGGAGTTCTTATAGCAAATGAAAACTTGACATGGTGGCATTTTGGTGGTTGAAGATTGATAACAAGAGGATTTCAGATGACTACCCCTCTTTGGTTAATGGCAGCTGAAGTGCCGACATTAAGGTGATGTTAATTTTAGTATTTAAATTAGTTTATTTTACTAAAAATATCAAACAATATTAAAAAATTATGAAACTTGGTTTTCCTAAGTATTTACCTAAAATTTTGAAATTAAAATCACTTATATGGGTTCCTTAGAAAACCATCCTATTCCAATGAATTTTGCATTAATTTTTAAAAATAGTAAACAACATTGTTTAGAGCTAATTTTTTGTGAATATATTTCCCTTATGATATATTTAATTTACATAAAAATAATTTTTGATAAACTACGTGTGTATAATTTATTAAATTTATTTTACAAAATTTGCAATGTTTTTCACATTGAAAAAATAATTGATTTTTAATTAAATTTCTTAATAAATCTTATTTTCTAATGATTTTAGGAGTTTAGTTATGGATTTTTAGTATTTAGTTCGGATCTTATGATTTTATATAATTATTTAACTTATTTTAGCTTTTTTTTTTTTGGAAAAATTGAGCTAAAACTATTATTTTTGAAAATATTATATATTGTGTCAATATGGCATTTTTCATGACCAGAGTAAACATGTAAACTCTCTAAATTTAACCTTCTAAATATTATGTTGGACTCGAGTATTGTAGATATTTCCCTAAGTCAATAAAAACACATAAAATGAAAACTGACTAAAATTTTAAACTTAGAACTTAAAACGAACTTGAAAAGCCCTATTATACGATTTGAAAACCTTAATCATGTAAAGAAACTCCAATCCCTACATATGCGTACTTTTAAAACTATAAACCTAAACTTAATAGAAACTATAAATATCAAATCATAAAAAATTTTAAAACTTTATAAAATTATCTTAATGCTTGAAAAGCCATAAATCAATAAAATTATCAATAATTTTATGAAATTATATAAAACTGATAACAAACAAATCAAGGATTATTTCAAGTAATAATAAACAATAAAACTAAGTTAGTTAAAGGAATAAATTAATAAATTTACAAAAATTATTTTACTTGTATACATAAGTAGCCCCACAATATGTATATATATATATAAATATATTATTAAGCAATTTCCTTCTCTTTTCTTAATCTATCGTATAATATATATATATATATATATATATATTGCATAATAAAGTGATGATCCTAAATAATTAAGCCAATTGAATCTTAAACTCCTAAGTGTAAGTCAATTACTCTTGAGTTGGTAAAAAATCCTAAAACATACTTAAACTCACTTGAACCCTAAACCTTGGGAGAATCAAGGTCTTATGACCCTAAATAAATAATTAAAAATATAATTTCAATAAATTTTTTTCAACTCTGGAAATCTCTAAAATTTCTTAAGAGGCAAATCACAACCTACAAATTAATTTGAGAACCAAACCTTAACAAAATTGCATACAAGACAATTCCCTTGTCTTTACTTATAAGCCATGTTTATAACTCTACCTTTTAATGGGCTTATGAATCAACCAAGAGCATTTTTCGAACATTTCTAAGGATAAACTAAACTAAGAATTTAAGTTTACATTTAAAAACAAATTTAATTTTCTAATTCAAAAGTCTAATATTAATAAAACTCGACTATGAGAACCACAAACTGTAGGTCACTTAAAACCTTAAACCCTAAAATAACGAAGGACTTATAACCCTAAGTGACTAATTGATAATTTAATTTGAACAATTTTATTCAAACTCTATAAATTTTCATAATTTTATAAGAATTAAATCATAACATAAAAATCAATTTAAGAAACAAACTCCAAAAGAATTTTACATAAGATAATCTTCTTATCTTCATGCATAAGACTTGTGCACATGAATAAGTAAACTAACTAATCATCCTAAACAACTTATCAATTGAAAGTTGGAATCATTTATCAACCGATAACTTATCAAAAACTAGTGATAAGATACTTTTCTTATCATCCCTTCACTTATACTACATATAGACAAGTTATCACATTATTTTATGTATTCAACTTTTAATTAAGTGACAAGACAACTCAATGCCCAAAGAGGACACCCTATGGTCAGTTGGGAAGAGAGCCTAAAGGAGGCCATGTCTTGTTAACTTTCAATCACTCAATTGTCTTATACATCTATTATTCACCCCTTAATACTTACATTATCTAGTCTTGCCAAAAAGTTGGCATTTGAGCATACTAAAAAACAATCAATTAAAGCTTCTTGAACACACTCCCCCTCCCATTAAAATAAAAATCTGCCACTCTCTCCCTCTTTCACTCTCATTTTTACTTCCTTTTCTCTCGCTTTAAACACAAATTAAAAGAAGAAAGCTAACCCTACAAAACCTTACATTGCCGCTACTCTTTTTGCTTCATAACTTACGACACAAAAGCTTCATTTTGTTGCCTCCTTTTGTCAATTTCAAAAACCACTTTTAGGAACTTTAGAATATCTCCAAAAACCCGCTTTAAAGATCAAGACCCTAGCTTTCATAAGAACTTACAAGAAGAGGAAGGAAGACAACGAGTTAAGAGGATACTTAGTTGCACCACTACCTTGTTTTCGCTTTGAAGACGAGTAAGTTGTTTCTTTGTGTTAGTGGTTTAGTATTACATGTTAGGAGACCATGTTTTCATGAAGATATTAGCATGATCATAAGATGATAAAATTGCTAGACCACCTTAAGAAGTAAGCTTGTGAACCCCTTTATATGAAAGTTGAAATATGAGCATGCTAAGTTGGTGTTATATAAAGATATATGTTCAACACTTAGAATGGAAGATTTTAAGTTGAGAAAATCATGAAATGTGTACATGAACGAGGAGGCATCATGCTGGACATGGAGTGTATGTGAGTCATTTAGATATTATTTCCTTTTCTATTTGGTTAAAGATGCTCAAACCTAGCCTTAGGTAAAGGAAAATCTATTACATGAAGCTTTTATGAAGAAACCAACCTTGTGAGATATGAACTATGATATGGAAGTTGTGATAAGTATGAGATCTACTATTTTCATGTAAAGTATGAGCTAAGTAATTATCCCATGGAAGAGAATTTAAGTTAAGATTTGAATATGAGTAACATAGGTTCATGATCTAATTCTTAAACTTAAGGAAATGATAAAACAAGTTGAAAAACCAAGTGAGAACCCCTTGAATTCATCATGACCAGATTTAGAACATAAGTAAAAGCTACTTAAAAATATGATAAAACCAAGTGAACAAAGTGAAAAGATCAATCAAAGCAAGTATAGTAAGTGTACAAAACCTAAAACTCAAAACCGAGCCTAAAAGTCTCAAAATGAGCTTAGAACTCTAAGTTGGGCCTTCACTAAAATTCTAACCAACACTTTAAAATATTAAGAAAGGTTGTTTTGAAGCCTACAAGAATTCCACCTAAGACTCCATAAGCTTAATAAAGTTACTAACTTTAGTTTAAACAAAAAATAAGCCTATTTGATAACTTAAGTCCACATAAAAGCCCAAGGAGTTATTGTTAGCACTAAGAGTGTAAACCAAAGTTGGAGGTCTGACCTTAAGGAGTATTTTAAGTTTGGAATAAATTCCTAAGCCCAAGCCCAAAAAATTTCCCAAGTTACCAAAAAACTTATTAACCAAACAAAGCTCAAAAGCACTCCAAATTATGAGAATCGCTACTGTTCTGACCTATAGGCATTTTTGCGTGCCTCATCACAAAAATATAACCTCACAATGTCAAAGTACACTCGAAAGCAATGAAGATTGACTATAAAATCATTAAAATCAAATTTAAAACGAGAAAGTTATTCGCGATTAAACTTTAAGTTAAAACTGGGAAAAATATAAGGTTAAGTCAAAAGTATAACTAAAAGGGTTTTAGTTTAGTTTTCCAATTTCTATTTCAAATCCTTATAGTATTGTATTTGTGATGTCCAAGGGACCCGACTTTTGGGAGACGACCTATCCTGGATTATTTTGATTGATCTACATGGCTGAGTGAGTAAATTTTCGATGACTCTTTACTTAATTTTGCTTATAGAATAGATGCACCTAAACTTATATATACATATAAATTTGGATGCTTGTAGAATATGGGAAATGCATGTGTATGAATTTGTGAATGGATACTATGGCTTGTTAATTATATAATAATGGGAATTGTTTGTGATAATTTATACGTACGATTGTATGGAATGAAATTGTTTGATCACCCTGAAAATCGAGTTAACCACTTATATGATTAAGAAATTAAATGAATCATGCATTCTCTATAATTACATTCGAATAACACTGACTACCACTTCATGTAGAAGATGGGAAGGGACTCACAGGAGGAAGGGCTTCCTATAAGATTAGGCACTAGCTATGTCATCATTTTATTGAGTCTCTGTCCTAAGTTAATGGGCTTACTAAGTGCCGGGAGATGCCAACTGTTGGCGAAGGGGTGTATCTTATGGCTTTTACTTAAGGCATGTGTTTGTGAATTGCGAAGGCCATCACACCACTAGACTTGAGATTTTAAAAATATGATTTGTTACTTGGTAAAGAAAGTATATATATATATATACAGTTTTGTTTTAGCTTAAGCACAATAGTGTAAATGAAATAAAACCTAAGGTCTAGAACGTAGATTTTGGTTTAGGTTGGTTAATTATCTCCAAACCCCGACTACAGGGGGCATAATTTTGAGTCATATGCAGTTCCTAGGCTACTGCATGCGTTGTTTAGCATACTAATTTTTCATACATTCATATAATTGTGCATCTATTAAATTTCTATCATGTGGTATTGACAAGAGTATTTATCTTACTAAACATAAGCTTACACCCCAATAGTTTTTTTCCTTGCAAGTTGATCGATAGTTGGGACAAGTATAGGAATCGAGTGTAGAGTGCTAACATTGAATCAATATGATGAAAAGTTGGTGTAGTTAATTAGGAATGCTCTGGGAAAACAATTAATATATCAATTAAGTTTAGTATCTTTAGTAAGTTCAAATTTTTTTTGGAATTGTCTATCTTATTTCACTATTTTAGTAGAGGATACCGATTCTCTATGGTTCTGAAAAACTATGGAATAATGGATATCCATAGTTATTTATATTATACATTGGGTTAACAAACTAAAATTGAAGACCCTAACGATTAACTATTTAGAGTCTTGTAATTTCTTACTTATAAGGCAATTTTTTTATCATGAGTTCACATGTGATATAAAAATTCTAGGCAATACTATTAGACCCCTCTTAAGGTCCTTATATAACAAGTATAATTTTATGAGTATAATATATTTTTCACGAATTTAATGGAGTATAGATACTAATTATTAAGTAATTTTCCCTTATTTATGTATATTTTGCTAAATATGATAAATAAGGTAAATTTTATAATTAACATCATAGTTAAGGGGAGTCCTATTTAATGTTACATATGATATGTTCTTCATTGGTCTTAACTTGGTTTGATTAAAAAATGAGAGTATTATAAGTGAACATGGGCTTATTGTCAAATTAGAAATAGAATAAGAGGTTACACTTATGTGCTTTTGTGTAAGTTAGATATGGAAATTGAGTCAAGTAAAATATTTACAATTTTTGCTTGGTAAAATTGAGGGTATAAATCAAATAGCATTTATTTAGAAATTATGGGGTTAGCTTGAATGAGAGGGTAATCCATAAGCTAATTCAAATATCAAATCAGAGACTAAGTTAGAGGTAGACTTGAACAAATGTATCCTTAATAGAACAAACTTATAGTATGACCAAAATAAGATCAAGCTGAAATATAAATGTACACATGGTCTACAGATGACTTTAATACTATATGTCTTTATTAGGTGAAGTTTCCAAAAAGGAACATTGTACTAATAATTAAGTTTGAGAACAATCAACAGGTCAAGTAAGTGGATATTTGTGTATTTAGAGTAAACTTATGTCTACTCCTAAACTTGTGTGTTATATGATGTTTTAGCTTAGCTAAGCTTAGTCATAGGTTAATATGCTACCTAATGAGTTATGTGGAGCTTCTTTTTATAACTATTGTTGGTTGAATGATGTTCTAATATTAGCTTTGGTTGCTATGGTTATGTTGCTTAATGTTTATGTGATATTTGTTGGGTTTTGCACTAACTTGGGAAAAGCTAGGTACTAATTGATGTGCTTAAGAGCTCAATTATTAGACTTACCATAGGAAATGAGAACCAAATGGGTCATTTGAAGTAACGAAGAAAATAGAATGAAAAGGTTGGCAAATTGAATGTAGTAGTTGACATGAAATTACTCAAAAGATATGACTCACTTACAAACACAACACGACTTGGCACCTTACTTGGTGTAACACACAAGCTGATGCTAAGGTCCATCCGCCACTAATCTTAAACTACTTGGTAATACTAGATAAGAGTGTATGCAAATAAACTTGGAGAGAAATATCTCATAAGAACTAAGTATATTGAAATTGTTTATTAGGAATTATAAGATGATTTCGGCTACAAGGAAAAGAGACTATTTATACTAAGTCCCTAAAGCAACATTATAAATGAGGAAAATTACAAAAAGGCGTACATAAAAAGGAGATTCCTAGTACATACGAAAAGGGTAAAAGGGACAAACGACAAAAAGAAATAAAGTACAATGTTAGGAAAAAGGATAGGTAGTAACTTATCAATGGATTTGTATAAAGGAATCCATGGGTGCAGTAGTTGAACTAGATCATGACGTAGCAACTTCAGAGTTGCCGAAAAGAGTAAGGGATCCTGAAAGAGAAGTACCCTACTAGTAGGAGCTTAAACGACCACTCGACAAGAGAGTAGTCGGCGTTGGCACAAGTGATAGAGTAAAGTAGGGTATCACCATGTTGAGTCCTCGAGAGTTCACTTACCATCCCTTAATATAGTGTCTTTCATCCTCGATAGGCTATCTGTTATGAACCGTGACCAAAAACAGACAAGGTTAGTAGTTGAATAGGTCCAAGCTTACAGAAAGCTCAAAAAGGGTTAATGAGGAAAGTGCAAAAAGGGAAAAAAATGACGAATGAAATAGTAAGAAAAACTCATGAACAGCTCCAGAGGATATGACGGACCAATAGAACTTCTAAGGACTTATGGCACAATTCAATATGACGTACGAATTGGTTTGATAAGGTTACTCGCCACTTAACCTTGCTTAAGGGAAAGGATAAGAGCGATGCCGAGAGTAAACAAACAGTGTTTACGCAGGAAAGAAAGTACTTAAGTGTATTGAAGATAATCTGATACTTTACAGCTACAAGTACAAAAGTATTTATATCCATAAGCTAGAGAACTTGCCTCAAAAGGAAAAGACAGAAAGGACATTTCCTAAGAAAGTAATGTACAAGGTACAAAAGGGTATAAATAAATATACAAGAAAAATAATCATTAGTGTAACGGATTCTACACATGATACTATACACACAGCGATGCTACATTGACGAGATCGTTAGAAGATGTAGACAAAAAGTACAAATAGATGGTTTATTGGAGTAGGGATGGCTTAGTTTAGAGTCTCTCTTTCTCGGCTTCTCAATAAGGAAGATGTCGAGTAATTGGTTCGCTCGGGCGCTAGTAAGTGATCTCCAATTTGGCACATTATATAAAGATGGGTAGTCATACGACTTGATATGAAGGGTGGCTCAATAAGGAAGTAATTGGCCTCGGTAGGGGTCAGTTGGAACAAAAAGAGTTGATGTACCAGTCCATTTAGTCCTTGGGCTTGATTACGGGTCAAGGGTCCGATAGCTTGATTCCCATCATTCCTTCTGCGTTATTTTGGATTTGGGATCAAATCCGAATGGTGTTTGCTTAGTTATCTATCAGGGTAATATAGATTAAGGTTAGCAATGTTGAATGCATCAGAAACCCCATAGTCCTCGGGCAATTCCAATTTGTAGGCATTATCATTGATCTTCTAGAGGATTTTGAAAGGTCCTTCTGCTTTTGTAGATAATTTGTTTCTCCTTTTGTTCGGGAACCATTCTTACTAAAGTGCAGCCATACCTAGTCCCCCGATTGAAATTATTTAGTTGTTCAACCCTTGGTCTTTTCTCACATTCTTCTAGCAGCTTGATCAATGTGCTGAGTGACCTTATCATAGATGTGCTAAAGAGATTGTGCTTTGGCCAATGCATCAGGGTCCTCTTATGCTGGTACTGGTATAGGGGCGTAGTCAAGGGGCAACTTAGGATTGAACCCATAGACCTCCTCGAAGAGAGTCTACTTAGTGGTGTTATGTACTATTCGGTTATAAGCGAACTTAACCACTAGCAGGCAAATGTCCTAATCAGCCAAGTTCATACCTACTACAGCTCGAAACAGTGACCCCAAAGTACTATTAACTACCTTTGTTTGGCCATTAGTTTGGGGTGACATGAGATACTGAAGAGTAGTTTGGTTCCTAGCCGACGCCATAAGGTTCTCCAAAAATGGTTTAAGAACTTTAGGTCTTTATCGGAGACTACACTTCTCGGCACACCGTGTATTTGTATAATCTCCTGCAAGAAGAAAGAAGCAATAGCTGAAGTGTCGTTAGTTTTTGTACAGGGCACGAAGTGTGCCATCTTACTGAACTTATCTACAATGACCATTATAGAATCTTTGGCTCAAGTAGTTTGTGGTAATCCGAGAACAAAGTTCATGCTTAATTCGGTCCATTGCTTTGTTAGGATAGGTAGGGGCATTACTTTCCCTTACTCAGCTCGGCACTTAGCCAACTTGCATACAGCGCAACTTTTAACAACTCGATGTACATTTCCTCTCATTCTTAGCCAAAAGAATTGGCCATTCAACTATTCACAAGTCTTCCTTTCTCTAAAATGTCTAGAAAGACCTCCATTGTAGGCTTCCTTGATTAGTAGCTCCCTTAGTGAGCAAATCGGCATGCATAATTTTCCACCTTAGAATAAGTAGCCATCCTCCACATGATACTTGTTCATCGTTCTCTTATCGATGCATCACAAAATTATGGGTTTAAAGTGCAGATTCTCGGAGTACTGTTCTTTGATACTTGCAAATCTAAACAATTTAGTCTACAGTTTTGATAAAAGCGTATATCTCCTCGAAAGAGCATTTGTAACTACATTGCTCTTTCCTTGCTTGTACTTTATTATAAAATTGAATCCTTTAGGGAATTTAACCCATATCGCTTGTCGCTTCGATAACTTGTTTGACTTTGAAGGTACCTCAATGATTCATGGTTAGTATATATGACAAATTCTCTCGGCAATAAATAATGCTGCCATACTTACAGTTCTTGAATTAATGCTAAAAGTTCTTTGTCATACATGAAATAATTTAACTAGGGTCCTCAAAGCTTCTCACTGTAGAAGGCAATTGATCAGCCTTCTTACATTCGTATAGCGCCTATTCCAATTCTTGATGCGTCGCAATCTAGCTAAAAAATTTTTTTGAAGTCAGGAAGCACCAACATTTGGTTAGAGTTCAATCTTTCTTTTATCTCGGCAAAGCTCCTCTCCTCCCTTTCTCCCCATCAAAAGTCAGTGTTCTTCTTTGTTAACTCAGTAAGTGGTGTGGCGAAGGTGTTGAAATTCTTGATGAACCGCCTATAGAATGAAGCTAGTATGTGGAAACTTCTAACGTTGGCATAAGTAATAGGAGTCAGCCACTCGACAATTGCTCAGATCTTTTCATCATTGACTCACAAGCCTCCTCCATTGACTACATAGCCAAAAAAATACCTCTTTCTCTTGGCAAAAGCAACATTTCTTTAGATTGCCGACTAATCTCTCAGTATGGAGGATATCCAAAACTACTCTAAGATGTTTATAGTGACTTGGCATGTCGGCATTGTAGATTAGGATGTTGTCAAGGTATACCATGACATACTTTCCTATGAGATGTCGCAGCAAATGATTCATTAGTCTCATGAAGGTACTCGAGGCATTCAATAAGCCAAAGAGCATGACCATCTATTCATATAATCCATGTCGAGTCTTGAATGCAATCTTATACTCGTCCCTAGGTTTCATGTAAATACGATGGTAGCTATATTTAAGATCAATCTTGCTGAAAATCTTTGCTCCACTCAATTCATCTAACATATCTTCTAGCCTTTGAATCGAATAACTGTATTTGATCATGATCTTGTTTACAGCTCGGCTATCTACACACATTCACTAGGTTCCATCCTTCTTCAATACTAGAAGTGTTGATACAGCATAAGGGTTGAGACTTTCTCTTACACAGCTTCTCTCTAGTAACTCATTGACTTGACATTAGAGCTTAAAAGCTTGCTTAGGATTCATCCAATAAGCTAGCTTATTCAGCAGTGCAACACTAAGTATTAAGTCAATGCAATGCTTTATACCTTAAGTTGGGGGTAACCCCTTAGGTAACTACTCTAAGAATAGGTCGGCATATTCATCTAACAACTCCTTAACCCCTTAGGGTAACTCACCCTGCTCCTTCATTTCCAGTAGTCGCCTAACCAACAAAAGGGTCAGCTCATTGGCATTGATGGCCTCTTGGAGCTTGACTCTACTCATCACCAAAGCCTTCTTTGATCTGCAAGCAAGTTTCATCTATAACTTGTGAATTTCTCTCAACGGCATTAGGTTTAGTGTGATCTTTTGGTAATTCTTCTCGAACATATACTTGTTCCTATAGCCATCATGCATAACTCTCCTATCAAACAACTACGGTCTACCTAGCAACATGTAGGAAGTGTGTATGGGCAATACATCATAGAGAATCAGGTTGAAGTAATTCCCTATAGTCATCGACAATAGTATTTGCTGAGTGACATGTAATGCTCCTCTCTCACTTAACCAGTACAGTTTGTATGGCTTCGGATGTACAATAATCAACAACATCAATTTTGAAACAAAATCAGTTGATGCTACATTGGTGCAACTTCTACTATCCATGATGAGGGCATACATCTAATCAATCACCTTACAAGTGGTATGGAACAAACTCTCTCTCTGCTCCTCCTCTCGCAAGGGTTTTACGTTCATAATACATCAGACAACCATGAGTAACTGATCTAAGTCCTTAGGAAACATATCGTCCTCAATCATCTCTTTCTCGACACTTTCTTCCTCAATAAGAACCTCCTCTTCCTTGGGTTCCTCATCCGTACTCCTTACTTCTCGCTTCGGGATGTCTCCTTCGATGACCATCATCCGTTGATTTAGGCACTAAGCAACCATATGTCCGAACCCCTAGCACTTAAAGTACTTGATTTAGCTAGCCTTCTTATTGGACCCTTACCCCTTCTCATAAGTTCGGGTCAGCACTTCATCATTAGTTTAACCTTTCTACTCGGCTCTCACATCGGCCTTCCTTCTTGACTTGGTACTCGACAGAGTTTAGTAACTTGCTTATCTAAGTCGGCTAATTGGCATCCTCGCCGGTACTTAGCTCCTTCTTTGTCTCTCTACTCGCTGTACAATCCTAACATCCTCATCTATGGTGTCAAATCATTAGATCTCTACAACGTCGTAAATGTCTCCTCTCAACCCAGTAACAAATCTTGAGATTGTTCAAGCTAGTGATTCCTCCACTTCTCAACGGACCATGAGCATTTAAAACTCTTAAACATATTCGTTAATAGTTCGGCCTTCTTATCTTAGCCCTTGAAGTTGAGTGAAAATATCTTAGAGATAAGTTTCTAGTATGAACCTGTTTTAGAGCACTCTCTTCATCTCGGGCCAAGTGTTAATGTCTCGGTAGCCCTCTCATCTTCTCATGACTTAAAAATTCTTCCCCTACATAGCGACGTATCCGAAAAACTCAACAGTAGCAATTCTCACCTTCTCATAATCTTTATACTGATAGTAATCAAACACACGCTTCACCTTCTCTTCACACTTTACCTTCTGATTAGCATTCCTAAATCCATTGAAACTTGGGATTCGAAGCTTCACATGGTCAGATGCTTTGGGGACTTGTACACACTCTTCTTCAAAGTACTCTTCTTCCTCTTCATCAAGCTCTCTCAGGTCTATCTTTCGCCTTATTCATCCGCCAACTCCTCCTCCTCGAATGGGTCGAGTTATGTTCTGACCTCTAATAGGTTGAGCAGCTTGTAGAGTGTTTTGCGCGGCCTTAGTAGGTCAACAAGACAACGCATGAATAGCTTGGGTCAAATCTACTAAGAGGTTAGCTACCTCATCAAGTCTCTCGTTAATGCTTTTAGGAATTCCTTGAGACTGTCGTCTATGGTAGACAACTCCATTAGCATCATCAGTGCCAACATTCATACTCAGGTTTGTCATTTTCTCACAGATTCAAAGCTCAAACAAACACTCCAGGAAGTTAACAGTTAACAATATAACAATCAAATGAATATGGTAACTTGTACTGTTTCACATACGCTAAAATAGAGTATAATAGAACTTCAAGAAGAATTAATTATAGCTTACACAAAACCTTTTCTCTGATACCAAGATGCTACAAACTGTGACAAAAAAATAGACAAGGCCAATCGCTAGATGGGTTAAGCTTGGAGAAAGCTCGAAAAGGGTTAATGGGGAATATGTGAAAAGGGCAAAAAATGTCGAATGAAACAGTAAGCAAAACCCACGAATATCTCTAAAAAATATGATGTACCAATGAAACTTCTAAGGACTCACGGTACAATTTGATATGATGCATGAATTGATCCAGTAAGGTTACTCGCCACTTAACCTTACTTAAGAGAAAGGATAAGAGTGATACTGAGAGTAAACAAACAATATTTACACAAGGAAGAAAGTATTCAAGTGTATTAAAGATAATTTGATATTTTATAACTACAAGTATAAGGGTATTTATATCTATAAGTTAGGATAACTTGCTTAAAAAGGAAAAGGACAAAGAGGACATTTCCAAAGGAAGTAATGTATAAGGTACAAAAGGGTATAAATGAATATATAGGAAAAACAATCATTAGTACAACAGATTTTGTACGGGATACTGTATACGTAGCAATGCTACATTGACAAGATCCTTAGAAGATGTGGACAAACAGTACAAATAGATGGCTTTTCCGAATAGGGATGGCTTGTCTAAGTAAGGATGGCTTAGTTAGTTTAGAGTCTCTCTTTCTTAGTTTCTCGACAAGGAAGATGCTAAGTAATTGGTTTGTTCGAGTGCTAATGAGTGATCTCTAATTTGGTACACTACAGAAAGATAGGCAATCATACTACTCGGAAAGCAAGTACTCAGCCTTAGTAGGGGTTGGTTAGAATAGAATGAGTTGACGTGCCAGTCCCTCTAGTCCTCGAGCTTGGCTGCGGGTCAAGGGTATGATAGCCTAATTCCAATCACTGTTGAGAGAGAATCCTCCTAGCAAGAGTTTGAAGGCTTTGGAGTTGTGTGCGAGTAATAGGTCCAAAGGACAATAATCTATTAGTTCCCCAAGGTTGTTGAAGATTTGCCCTCAAATCTTGGTATTCTTCATCATCAAGTATATAGGGCATCAGGTTAGTAACATTAAAGGAGGTGGATACTCCATACCATATCCTTTGGGCAATTTAATCTCATAGGCATTGTCATTGATATGCCTAAGGATCTTATAAGGTCCATCTGCTCCGTGGGATAGTTTGTTTGTTCTCTTTCTAAGAAAACGTTCTTTACTCAGGTGGATCCAAAAAAAAATCCCTAAGAGCATAAATGACTCGCCTCCTTCTTCGGCTTCCTTGCTCCTTTTGTCGCTCTATGGTTTTGGTCAATTGTTTGACAACCTTATGATGCAACCTGTGAAACTCTTCGACATGCTGTAGGCCAGATTGGCTTTCCCCTTGAGTGGTTAGGTTGATAATCAAATCCAAGGGAAAATTCAAGTTAAGTTTGTAAACGGCCTCAAACGATGACTTGCCTATTGAGCTGTAGGTTAAGCGATTGTAGGCGAACTCAATGGTAAGGAGGTATAGATCTCAGTTATGTAAGTTCTTCTTCCTAACGGTTATTCATAAGAGGTTATCGACTGTCCTATTCATAACTTCGATTTGGCTGTCTGTCTAGGGGTAGCAAGAAGTACTGAACATGAGCTTAGTACCTAACTTTTTCCATAGGATCCACCAAAAGAAGCTTGTGGACTTTGAGTTACAATCATATACAATACTTCTCGACACTCCATGCAACTGCATAATTTCTTGCAAAAAAAAAGGCTAGTGACAAATAAAACATCATTAGTTTTGTGGTGAGGAATGAAGTGGCTCATTTTGCTGAACCGATTGACCACCACCACCACAATCGAGTCATGTCTTCTTGGTGTTTGGAAAAGGTCAAGCATGAAATCTATGCTTAGGTCGGCCCATAGGTACTTTGCTATGGGTAGGGGTGTAAACTCTCAATACAACTCTCTCCTTTCTTTCGTATGTTTACATATCTTACACCTCTCAAGGATTTGGCGCACATCCTTCATTATCTTAGGGCAATAGAAATGTTCTTTCAATATCTCAACTGTCCTCTTTTCTCTAAAATGGTTGGTTAAGCTTCCAACATGAGCATCTCAGATGAGTAACTCTCTAACCGAACCACTTGGCACACAAATCTGCTTCCCCTTCATCAAGAACCCTTCACTTAAATAGAATCCATCGATAGCTTCTCCAATGTTGCATTTGGCCACTATGGGCCTAAATATAGGTTGTACTCATATGGATCGGGTAGGGAGCCAAACCTTAGTACCTTGGCTTGCATGGTCATGATGAGGGTATGATGACAAGAAAGAGCGTTAGCAATAGTGTTGGTGTTCCCTTTCTTATATTGGATGACATAGTAGAAGGACTCTAAGAACTCAACCCATTTAGCATAACACCAAGAAAGTCTTTGTTGCCCTTGGAGATATTTGAGAGATTCATGATTAGAGTAGATGATGAATTCCCTTAGTAATAAGTAATGTTGCCAATTCTATAGTGTTCAAACAAGGGCATATAACTCTTTGTCCTATATCGAGTAATTTAGGGTAACTCCTCTAAGTTTTTTTGTTGAAATAGGCAATGGGCCAATACTCTTGCATAAGGATAGCACCAATGCTAACTCCAAATGTGTCAATGTAGACTTTACATCTTCGAACCTCAGGTTCCTCAACCTTACACTTACCTTAACCCTCTTCTGGTCAGCTCAACACTCGCCTACAACTGTCCATCTTGAAACTATTTAGTACTCGGCCATAGTCTGATCAGCTCAAAACATTACTTATGTTCAGCAATCCAAGTCAGCTAATCTAGCTTTGCCTTTGCCTCTCAACCCTTTATACCACTCAAATAGCCTCATCTAGACTCCCAAGTCTCTGCAACTCTACAATATGACCAACCTTAATCCTGATCCCAGAAATGAATTGAGCTATGGTTCAAGTTTTAGGTTCATAGACATCACATCGAATCATCAGCAATTGGAATTCCTATATATACTCGTCTATTAACTTACCACCTTACTTCAAATCTTGGAGGCATCGAAAGGTATCTTGTTGATAGTACTTTAGATAAAACCAATTTCTCATAACTCTCTTCATTTCATTCTACGTCCAAATCTCTCAGCATGCTATCTAGCGCACGTTTTGCAACTTTTTCCACCATATTGCTACATATCTAGAAAACTTTAATGCAGATACTCTAATACGAACAGCATCCTCATAGTCATAGAAGTCAAATACCTTTTCGATCTTTTCCTCCCAATCTAAGTAGTCATTAGCACTACCAGATCCATTAAAGCTTAGGATCTACACTTTGAGATGCTCGATTCCTCGAGGTGCCCTTAGGGTTACGCTTCTCAACAACATCATATCATTCCTCTACATCAAACTCCTCAACTTCATCCAACCCGAGTTCCTCAAGGTAGTACTTAGTTCATAAGATTGAGTTCCAGTACTCGCTACTCATTCATCTATCATCTCAACCTATCTCTCATTTCTTGACCCTAATTAATGATAACTCTCTCTCACAATCTAGTCTCTAAAACTCTTTATACCGAGATAACCAAATTGGCTACAATAGTAGCAAGATCTTATATCTACTCATCAGTAGTACATAGTGTTTGTTGGATAACACAACTATGGCTATGAGCATCACTTTCGACATTGTTAATCTCTCCTTAGATACTAAGATTCAACATTCTCATGACAAAGCTTCGAGAAAACACTCTTCACATAAGAAATTCCTACATACATAGAAATTACCAATTGAATAGAGGAATGCAGACTTGCTCTATTCTTCTAAATAAAAATAGAGTGTAACAAATGGTTAACTAGTAAGAACTATCACAACACAGCTCTTGGTTTCAACCTCAAGCTTCGATATTAGGAATTATATGATGTACTTAAGAGCTCAGTTACTACTAAGACTTATTATAGGAGATGAGAACCAAATGGGTCCTTCGAAGTAATGAAGAAAATAGAATGGAAAGGTTGGCAAACTGAATACAATAGCTGATGTGAAGCTACTCAGAGGATATGACTCACCTATGAATACAACATGACTTAGCACCTCACTTGATGTAATGTACAAGTTAATGCCAAGGTTTACCCAGTACTAATCTTGAACTACTTAATAAGACTAGATAAGAGTATATGGAAATAGACTTGGAGAGGAATGTCTCGTAATGACCAAGTATATTTAAATTGTCTATTAAGAATTGTAAGATGATTCTGGCTACAAGGAGAAGGGACTATTTATAATAAATTCCTAGGGCAGCATTATAAATGAGGAAAATTATAGAAAGGCATACATAAAAAGGGGATTCCTTGTACATACTGAAAGGGTAAAAGGGACAAACGACAAAAAGGAACAAATGACAAAAAGGAATAAAGTACAATGTTAAGAAAACAACAGGTGGTAGCTTGTCAATGGATTCGTACAAAGGAATCCATGGGTACAGCAACTGAGCTAAATTATGATGTAGCGGCCTCAGAGTTGCCAAGATGAGTAAGGGATGCCGAAAGAGAAGTACCCAACTAGTAAGAGCTTAACTCATCACTCGACAAAGGAAACTCAGTAAGAGAGTAGTCGACATCAGCACAAGTGATAGAGTAAAGTAGGTTATCACCAAGTTGAGTCCTTAGGGAGTTCACCCAACATCCCTCAATGTATTGTCTTTCGTCCTCAACAAGCTATCGAAAGAGAATCCTCCTGGTAAGAGTTTGAAGGCCTTGAAGGCATGCACAAGTAATAGGTCTAAAGGGCGGTAATCCATCACTAACCTTAACTCCTAAGGTGTTCACTTAAGTGAACTCGATATTGAAGTCTTAGAAATGCAAATAAGACAAAGCAAAAGTTGGGTTAATAAATAATGAGGAAGCTTGCTTAGATTTGCTCATTTTTGCTTGATGTACAATTTGATGCATTTATGGCATTGAATAGAAAAGACTCATGTGTTAAGTTTGCTAAATTCCAAAATTTTTTTAGGTCAAATTTCATTTGAAAAGCTACATTTATCAAGTGAATCACTTGATTGATAAAAGCTAAATTTTCAAGCATATAGAAACTATATTATATTTGTTAAGCCAACTATATGTTGGATTTTCTAACTACTCCACGTGGTTATTGCTAGGCTATTAGGTTTTGACAACTAATTGTTGCTTTGCTAGGTTCCTAAATATATTATCTAGATACTCGACTTGAAGTCGACCAAACTGGATAAGTTGCTAAGCTGGCTAGGACATCAGTACTAATACATATCACATGTATAAGCATAACACGTGCTTATTACATTTGCATTACTTAGTTGAGCTAAAGAATATTATGATTAAACTAATAACTTATTGTGTGATTGTGATATGGTTTTGCTTGTATTATGTGTTTGTTTATCCACTCTCACTCAACTCAACAATACTTGAGGTGATAACTAATTTATCCTTAGGTTAAGGATGAAAGGACAAAGCATTACATTATAGGGGCAAAGAGACTTTAGATTACTAGTTGAAGGAGAGCTCATGGAATAATTCATTGGCTTCGAGATACGATTTGAGTATTTAAGGACAGCTCTTTAAGGAAGAAATTGGTGATACCTTACCAAAGATTTAATATACAAGTTGTAATCAAAAGTGCATATCCGTAAAGGATTTCTACATTACATAGAAGTGTACAACTATGATACTCTGTATATAGCTCACTTTTGTAAAAACTTTCGTTATTGTTTGTTATGTTAAATAAGAAGTGATTTGGAATCAAATATTTTTTGAAGTGGAATGGCATGTTGAATATAGGTTTTGCCTTATCCTTAGTTTAAGGATGGTAGTAACAAAACGTCTTCAAGTACCAAAAGTTTGAGAAAAGTTTTTAAATAGATGCTTAAAAGGCAAGATGTCACATTTTATCTAGCAATATGGAAAAGCTTTGTTTGAGCAAAAACCAACCATGGTTTGAGGATTATATGCTATTTTTCTTTTATTATTTTTCTTTATTGATGATTGATGCAGTATATATATAAAAAATATGTTAGCCTTCTCTAAAGTTCAATTAAAAAAAAAAATCCAAACTTCTAGAACATTTTAAAACTCTCTACCATGATTAACACATGCCACTTTTCCTTTTTCTTTCCTTCTATTTTCTATTTTCCTATTATTTTTCCTTTTTTGATAATGTTTCTAAATTCTAAATATTAAAAGCCTAGCATAGCATTTTTCCATAATTTTCTATTGCTATAACCCTACAAGCTTCATTTGGTTAACTAGTAAGCGAGCTGGTTATTTATTAAAAGTAAAGAAATAGATAAGCCCAAGCTTCTTATTGGGTCTAACACTATATATATATATATATTAAATGTAAATAAATTGGTAGGTAATGATATTTTTTTTTGAACAACTGCACTTGCATACATAAAAGAAATTAAAATTAGTCTTTTATATTCATTTTAAATTTAATATTGAGTAGCTTTTATTTTTTATTTTTTAAAAAATATTTTATAATATATGCATTGAATTGATTCAAGGATGTAATTATCAAACATATATGACCCAGATCGACAATGTAGATATCATTTATGGTTATGGACATTAGGCTGCATAACATGGATGACAACGAAACCTTAATTTATACATTCATCTAAATGCCAAATTAACTAATTTCTCATGGAAAAAGATTTCAACATTACATGTTACATACATATATAAACTTGGATAAGGGCCGGTTCCCAATCATAAACCAGTTTAAGCGAGCCTTGAATAGGCCTAGCCCATTAATGGTTGGGCTAAACTGCCTGGGTTGAACTGCTTAGGCAAACCGCCAGGCTTTTAGAGCCCAAGCGATTTGCCTGACCGAAACCGCCTGACCTAACGGTTCAAACCGCTGGTTTAAGGACCATCGATTTAAAAAAAAAAAATTTGGTTGGTCATATTGAAACCTTACCTCCACCCCTCTCTCACCAATCCCCTCCCCCAATCCCTTGTTAAATTTGCATTTATAAATTTAATTTTCCTTATATGCATCACAAATTTTAAATTTGCAGTTCAAAATTGTAAATTTAAATTTTGCCACACTAAATTATTTAAAATTTGAAATTTCAAAATTCAAATGATGCGTTCACACATTTCTTGGTCTTTATAAATAGCAACTTCAAGTCTAGCAACAACATTTACTCTACGAACTAATTGAATCTCTCCAACTCTAACCATTTTGCCTTCGAATTTTTTTTAGTTGCAAAACTTTATTAGAAATATTTCCTTCTACAAACCACCAATTTTTAGGCATAATTCTTCATTCCACTACATAGAACAATTTACATTAGCAAATAATACTGACATACATATACCTACCATATAATTTCCGCTTTATTGTAGTAAATAAGAGAAAAATATATTTGCACCAATGGAAAGATTTTAGTACTGTACCTTCTCCACTAAAAAACACGGTTCATCATCTAGTGGTAAAAGCAAGGGCAAGGGTAAGGGCAAGGGTAAGGGCATTGAAATTTCTAATATGTCATTTGTGCCATAATGGTTTGAGGACATTCAAGCGTACTCGAATAACAAGTATGACCTGAATAAGCAAAAGATACACAATATAGTTGAAAATGTGGAAGAAGAACTTACACCACCTCTAAGCTTCGATGTAGAATCTCATCACATGAGTAATCGTAGTACACTACTTCTTAGATTTAACGTTGAACATCAACGCATGAGTTATCGGGGCATGCCACCTCTCGGTTTTAACCCTCCATGCATGAGTGTCCCTAAATGTCATGTTAGATTCGAATCTCCTCGTATGAGCATTATTATATGACCCTACGGATCTGAACCCCGACAAATTAGTTGCCTTGTAAACATGTTCGAAGATGAGGAGGATGACATAGAAATTATTCCCAAAATAGAAGAGAAAAATATAGGACAATATGGGCTCAACGGTTCGAGACCATCTGGTTCAAGTAAGCCCCCTAGACCTGGTAAGTCTAATATTTTTACTATTCATTTCCATAAAGGTACAAACGAAAGGAGAAACTCAAGAACATTCTACAACTATTGCAATGCAAGTTACTCATGAAAAATAGAAGAGGGATATGGTGCCCTTAATAGGCACTTAAGGTCAAAGCATCTCTGGAAGATAAGAATAGATAGAATGTAGCAATAGATTAACTAAGGTGGTGGTTCATCCGGTCAAATGTTAATGAGGAATGATGAAAAGAGGCATAAATATAACCTGGCACAATACTTAGTAAACATACACCTCTCATGCAATACAAGTGCATTAGAGTAGCAAAGTTGATATGAGCAGGAGACGTTCAACCCCAACTTGCGACAGTTTAGCTGTAGAATGATAACTTAAGCCACATAAGAGCTCTACTACAAAGGTAAGAGGGAGCTCACAGGTAAGTTTGCTTCCCTTAATACGTAAGTGTTCGTATGTACAAACATATGGATGGATCCTTTTCGTAATAATTCTTATATAAGTGTTACTGTTCATTAAGTAGATGTTAATTGGCAAATTATTAGAGAAATCCTAAATAAGTACGGATTAGTTAAGAAAATTTTTTCTATTGGTTTTGATAATGCAACTATCAATACTACATCAATATCTAATTTGCAAAATTACTGTCAACTAGCATTAGGGGGGGTTTTTTCCACATATGTTGTGCATGTCATATTCTTAATTTATGTGTCAAGGATGGCATTGCAGCTTTACAGAATAGTATAGCTCTAATAAAAACATTGTCAAGACAATAATAGATAGGTCATCCCTTTACAGAAAGTGGAGGAACTTCAACATGGAGCGTGGGAAGAGGCCTCAGAAATTTAAGATGGATGTGCAACATCGTTGGAGCTCGACTTACAAGTTATTGCTTAGTATAGTTCCTTACAACGAACTACTGTGTGACTTTGCAATGTACAACATGTAAGGAGTTGACATTTTCCTTAGAAACTGGATATTTGTATTCAATTACTAAAAGTTTTGAAAGTTTTTCATGATACCACAAAGACTTTTTCATAATTTTACAATCATAGTGTTCACTTGTTTGTTATGTCAACCATCAGTATATTTAGAGTACTACTTTAGGCTCGTGAGGACCTAAACTTGTACGCATGCGTATACAATATGACTTTAAAGTAATTAACTTCTTATAAAGAAATACGTCGTATTTATCTTGTAACAACTATTTTAGACCCTCATTGTAAAGCAAAATTATTACTAATATATTTGAAAACTTATTATGGTTACATTCAAGATCTAACAAATTTTCAAGACGTGTATAACTTAGAAGTACAACAAGAAGCGTTAGCAGTGATGATCAACATAGAGGAGATGCTCAACTATTACCAAAGTCACTACGGTGGTTAGTCATTAGTCTCTCCTTCGCTACCCACCAAAGAGCGGCACTACTCTTTTATGGGTGAGCAATTACTGGCACAAAAATTGAAGAAGCAACAGTTTAGTGGTCTAATGTCTGAGATGCAACATTACATCAATACAAATTTTGAGTTTTCTAAGAATATCTTTATCAAAAATTTCGATATTTTAGAGTGGTGGCAAAGGTATAGAAGGGACTACCTATTGCTATCTCGCATCGCCTGTAAAGTACTCGTTACTCCAGTTTCAACGGTTGTCATTAAGCAAGCGTTCAGTATAGCAAACCTGATCATCGACAAATGCTGAGCCTCCCTATCTATTGTCAGTATTGAGGCAAATCTTGCACAAAAGATTAGTACAATGCGACTTGTAGACAACAAGAACTATGCGATACATCAAGCGAGGAGGATAATTATTTCAGTGATTGGAATCGATCTAATGGAAGCTTAAGCTTACTAGCGAGTTTCACTCCTATTCACGAACATGAAAAGTTACCTTAAGATGATACACAGTAAGTTTTCTTTTCATCCTTTATGAAAATGTTTTATCAAGTAAAATTTTTTTTAATTGTCCAAAAAAACTAAATAGCATGGCTTTCCTAAAAATGCTGATATAATATTAGGTTTTTCCAAATTATGATCGACTAAAATTATTTTTCTTCAAAAAATTTAACTTAGATGGTTATGTATACTTCATTGCTTTCCTAAAAACATAAAATTGATCAACAAATTAAAAGTTTTCTAAAAATCCAAATCGAACTACAGCAATCTGATTCCGATTAGCGAATATATAGGTACCTTCCAGACGATCGTAAAATACTGTAAAAAACATTTTCTTCGGATCACTTCACTTTACTCGATCAAATTAGGACATTAGATATTCATATTGTAAGAGACTTTTTGTATTTTATTTTTTTTCCATTTTTAATATATATTTTATGGACGGATTAAAGAAAAAAAAAACACGGTTGAAGGATCGATAAGGCAAAAAGAAAAAAAAATTATATAAAAGCCTTAGAGAGGCAAAAAAAAAAAAAAAAAACAGTGCCCTTGAATAGCTAGCTCATAGGCCGGTCATGGCTCACTGTGGCCGCGACTTATGAATCAGCGATTCAAGGCCGGTCTGAACCGCTATCTAAGTTTATGTATATATAAGTGATATATAATTATTAATCATATTTAAAAAATAATGTATTATTTGATAGTTTTCAAAAAGAAATTACCATTTATATTTTATAAATATTGACACGTGTTAAAATATTTTATTAGATCTATATCATCTATGTACGAGCGGCGTTTATTGACGTCGATGGAAAAAGCAGCAGACAAAATATTTCAGCCATACATAAGTTAACAAAAAACAAAACTCCAGCAAAGGAAATTAATCGTCATATTTTGCCGAGAAGAAGCAGTCCAGTAATCGAGACGAATAAAGTGCAACGTACGTTACAAGTTGAGGCATCAATCTAGCAGCGGACAAAGGAGGTTGCTTTCATCTTTTTTACAATAATTGAGCACCAGTTTACTTTGGTAGTTAGTTGAGACGAAGTCAACTTTACGTTCTTCTTCTCTACTACACAGCTCAGAGGCACATAGAAAGAGCACGAAGTGGGTTAGTAATAATAAATTTTTATTCACAACAAAGGGAATAATTTTACGATTTCAGAGCTCTTTTGGGCAAACATAATACGGTGTCTCACGTTGTTAATTTTATAATAGAAAAAGACAAGCCATAAAATTAATATTTCATTCTTTATTTGAACTCCATTTGAAACGTTTCTGTTTTGGAATGTAATTTTTTCATTATTATGCCTGATGCTAGTGTATTGGCGCTTCAACTTGGTGGGGTCATCAGCATAACCCTTGTCAAGATTTTTATGTCGGCCAAGTTTACTTCTCCCTTTTATTTCTTTATATTATGGTTTTCTCAATTGATATTGTTATTTTTTCCTTTGAATTTCTAAATTGGGTAATTAAATGCATATTGACTTATTCTTGCGCACCATTGATATTTCTTTGTCATTAATTATTATAATATAATGCATCTTGGGATGTTGATTTATTGTAAAAGTGTGTATAAAATCTTTTGAAACTCGAAGGAGAATTGAACATTTGTAACTCAGTGATTGATCTACTTTGATTTCCAAGAGATATAGACATGTACATAGAAATTGAAAATTGAGTTTAGCTTACCGAATCCAAGTAATTTAAATTATTCAAAGTATAGATAATTCATTCATTTAATCATTTAAGGCAACTGATGTGTTTATGAGAGACTTTCAATTGCCAATATAAAAAAACAATATGATTTAAACAATTTGAAAGTTTGAGTTTTGTCATGGTTTAAATTTAGACATGTAGAAGTCGCTAAATAATATTTAATTAGATAAATTCTCATTAGATACTATTTGCTTTTTAAATAATTATACTGTAAATGGTAATTATATAGTTGCTACTAAGTGTTCCAGTTTGATTGACTTTTTTATGATATAGACGTTTGTTTCTATCTACTACTCAACTTTTATTCTTACAAAGAGCTTGCTCATTTGACATTAACAGTTGTTATCATTCATCTCAACTAGGTAATTTTTGTCTTTTTTACTCAACTTGTCTATGGTTTTTGGAGTTTAATGTTTGGTGTGCTTAATTCAAAATCTTAGTGGCAATGAAGTGTGCTTAGAAAGTATGTCACACTTTGAACAAGACAACATAAAAAATCAAGTGATGGGATAAGATACCTATTGAGAGGGGAATTCGCATTTTTTCCATGATTGGTAGAATTAAGATGAGATTTGGTTATATAAGTATTTTGAATTGGTGTCTTAAGGGTTATGGAGTCGTGTTGTGATGGGGTAACACACCGAGAGCAGTGGATTTCGAAAATTTTAGGGATAGGGATGTGTTAAAGGGGTTGTATGCTACTACAATTTGCAAAAAAACTGTAAACTGCATATTAGGGTTCGGACGCCACCCCTTTAAGCGTTTAGATGCTAAGAGGAAAAATTCCGCTCAACTATTGCATTTGGACACCACTTTATGTAGCATTCAGATGCCATGACCCTTATCATGTACCGCAACAACCCCCTTTGTTTGTTGATGTCTTTTGAGTGTTTTTTTTTTTTTTCCATTCCAAAATCCTTTTAAAAGTTTTTTTAACATGATTCTTCACCCAAAGTGTTTTACAAACCAATTCGTTCTCTTAGTAATCCTAGGTACCTCAATAAACTTAAGTTGCAAGTGTGAAATGCTCGAGTAGATAAGTTAAGGAGTATTGTTAATCAAGTTTAAAGACCAAGTACATGTATTATTCGGATATAAGTACAAGTTTTGACTTGAGTTTTGGAATTTACGCTATGTTAGGTTTTAGGAGAGTATTAGAGTTGGATCCTATAGCTACAATTGAACTAGGTACAAGATACTAGTTTGTTCGTTATATGTTAGGATAGTAGATATAACTAGACTAAATAATTATTGGACTTTTAAATAAATGTGTATTACATATACTTGGCTAAGCCTAAGGAAATAGGAGGACCAACCATTGGGGTGATACCCCGATAATCCTTGCATGACGGTGTCTTGATTAGAGTTTCACTTGAAAATGATTTGAGTATATTTAGGTGGATACATGAATACTTGTTACTTGATTACTAAGGTGTTTAGAATGACCTACACCAATGCTATATGGTATATGTGTGTGTGTATGTGTGTATATATTGTTTGATCAAAGTCATATATTACTCTAAGTTTAGAGTTAGATGTATATGACTCTAAACTATGCTGTATGCATGCCTATAAGAAAGATAATAAATTAGTTATTTTTGCATATCTATACTTGATCGGTGTGTGTGATGTCATCATTATGATTTTTTCATACATATATAATTGTGTATTTTGTATTGGACTTCAACTTATCCCATCTTAAACTTTTTGAAAAGATTGGATCTTCCCTATATGTCGAAGTGCATAGATGGAAAAATCATCAAAAAGTTTAGACTCTTTCAAAAAGAGTTTGGAGATCTCTTGCTGTAAATATCTTGTATTATTTTTTCCAAAAGTTTCGAACTTTTCTCCGTGGATTCGATTTCTTTTTCCACGATTACATATATAATATTGAAACCTCCCTACATAACTTATAATTGGTATTTTACTTACTTTAATGATTTCTAAATGTTTATTTATTACCTAAATGAGATTTTTCTAACAATTCTAGTAGCCTGTTTTTGTACATTTCATATTGGTATGAATTTCTATATAATAACTTGTATAATTATATTAATATTATTAATGCATGTTACATCTCTAGAACATTCAAAACTAAGTAAATAAAAGTGTATTAACAAGGTTTAAGATATTATGAATAATTTGTAAGCAGAATCGATTAAGAAAATCAATGGATAGAAATAAACATCAAAAGAATTAAAAGTATTTGTCTTGAATACTTACTGAGAGGTTACTTGTATATTCCGTATAAAGAAGTAAAACTTAAGAAGTTCGATCAAGTGTTGACAATTTACTTCCAGGTACATAATTACATGTTTCATTGCTTGTGCATATTAATCTAGTTGAGTCAATGAATATAATCAAAGAAGAACATTAAGTAATCTCATTGGTTGCGATTGGCTCGATAGGGATAAAGACCCGAAGTAAAAACCCGAGACGATGGACTATTGAGATTATTGCAATTAAGAGAGATTTGGGTCTTTCAGTTAGTGCTGAGGCACCATTCGAGATTCCATCTGGATGCAAGGAGGGCAAAAAGTGGCCACATTGCAAGACAACCTATCATTTGGATGCTAGATGTTGCTAGCATGCGGGTGTCAACCAAAATTCATGAGGTGATTTTATTTAATTATGTTTTATTTTTTTATTTGTTAGCTTTATTTTATCTATGAAAATGCCATTAGTTAAGGTATTAGTGTTTCTAGTATTTAAAGGTTTTATTCATTCGTTGTAGAAATAGATGAGCTAAGTGGTTTTCAGTATTCCTCTTTTCATGGTTTGTAAAACATTGGTCATTATTATGAGTAAATTCAAAGATCAGTCAATTAGATTGCATTGATTGTTATGATTGGATTGTTCCGTGAGAGATGTCGGTCAATTTAATGATACCTTTCTGACTTCTATTTATGCGAGTTTATCGAAATAGGATTTAATAATCTCCTATTTGTTTATTGATTGAGTTCCATAATTGATAAATGTCTATCTCTCTTCTCGTTCCTTTATCTTTGTTATTAACAAAATCCCAAAACTTAAAAAATCTTTCTTTCTTTAAACCTATTATAAAAATCTAAAAACATATTATTTTTATTTTGTTGTGTGATGCTGAACCATGTTCATATTCATGTTCTTTCTTTAAGCCTATTATAAAAATTTAAAAAGATATTATTTTTATTTTGTTGTGTGATGCTAAACCATGTTCATATTCATCCCTTGGATTTGAGGTACATAATAGCCAAGGAGCTTTCGGTTATTGACTAGACACCCATTGATTAGTAACTATAATGTTTTAAATGGAGTTGTTTACTAAAAGGATATTGTAGTTATTTACCGATGTGCTTGATGGGTCGCTTATCAAGATAACTAACAAGATTGTGAAGCTTTGATTAGTTATACTAGCATCATGGGATGCTTGTATGGATGAGTACAGTTGACCAATATGTTAATGGCTACTCTAATAATGATCTAGCAATGATGCAAATAGCTTAGGCATTTGGAATGCTAATACAAATTATACAATATATCTATGTGTACATATCTATATGTGTATATTTGTACTAGTGTGTTCAGGATCATATGTTATCCAAAATCTTGAGATATCAAGACCATTTTGTATTGAGCCACTAAAGTCAAAGATGAATAACTAGTTGTGATGATGCACTGACAACATGTTCTTTGGATGTGTATGATGTTTGGCATATGCTTATGTGTGTTGTAACTGCATACTGTGTTTTGGCTCTTTCTTTTAACTTTATTCTTTAAGCACATGCAATGACTTTGAGTACTATGATGACCTAAGTTTTGAAATATGGTTGGCTTTAAGGATGACATTAGTTGCAATTGCGATTATGGAGATGTGTGATCAAATACTTGTAGTTCTCTTTGATGGGGATCATAGACCCCTTATGTGTTGGTTGTAAATTGTTGTCATTTTAGATGGTCGAGGACCTATGATGGTTTGCATTTATGTTTGTTCTTTAATTTTATGTTGTAGGCCCATATGACTCACCTTTAATTCACTATGGAGATGTGATGTAGATGTGGGATTGATGACCTTACAGTTATGTTATGGATTGTTAATATATGTGTTAGGCAATTTAGGTGAAATTATTGATGCTTACAATAGATTATGATCCTTTGAGTGTTAATATTAATCATTGACACTTGATAAGTGATCACTTCTGGGTTCTTGTTTCTAGAGCATCACAAAAAAAAAAAAAATGGCTAGGATGAAAAAAAAAAGGGTTAAATGTTAAGGATTAAAAATATATTTATCCTTATTTTAAATAGAGATACCTATGTAAATAAGTTGGCTTGATAAATAGAGAGAGAAAGCTGTAGTGTAATTGTTATAATTTGTACACCATGTGTCAAGACAGTTTTACCGTATTTATAGATATTATTTATAAAAAACAAGTATTTATTGTATTTATATACTAGTCTACTATTATATATTTTACAGTAAAATCACATAGATAATTAAAATATGTATGGATAATAAAGGTGTATTATCAATGAGATTCTATTATATTGTATCATCCTTGGTTAGGAAAATATCTGGAGAGAACATAGATATTTAGACTAATATGTTGCATAACTAAAGTTATTCTCATTAAACTGAGAGAAAGAGATTCGAGTTATATAAGTAGGTGCTCAAAGTTAAGTGAGTACTCTAGATACGACCAGCTATTAAAGGATACTATATGTTTAATGTTATTGGTTTTTCTTCTAAATGAATGAGCGCAAATAATCCTTAGACTTAAGACCTTTATATATTTTATATATAGAATGTTATGCTTTAATTCCATTAAAAACAGTCTTTATTCAGATTATAAATAATATAGTTATTGGGTATGACATGAAATATAAAGAGGATAGTGATAAATCAAAATATAACTTATCACTCTCTTGAATTAGGGAGTCAATATCTAGGGCTACTTAGTTAAAATAATAGTGACTTGTAAGCTCATGATCACGATAAGTATTTTTAAGTCTATTTTATCTTGAAAACTAAGTAAAATGATTAAACATTGATAATATGACATGTAATAGTTTAATTAGAATATCATTTGATGAAAATATTTAATTACACAATAATCAATTTATATTGGTTTCTTGTTCACATTTTTTCTATTACGTTGGATGATTAATAACTGTTACTATATGGTTACATTATTTTATGTTTAAATAAACATTACCTTCGTGTATAGAAACCTAAAGGGTTGTACGCTATAGAACTATTAATGGGAATAAAGTTTTGACAAGAAATTTTAGTACTAAAATTTCTCAATATTTATTTCAAAGCTAGATTAAATTGATTTGAAATAATAAATTAGAAACAATTTATTTTATCACATAGTATATATTTATAGTTAAGTACCTTTTAAATGCTATGTATTTTTATTATTACCTTTTCGTGTAAAAGTAGATGGAATTTATTAATTCCATGTTTAATTGCTATTGAAAAGTTCATGGCAATTGAAACAATATAGAATTTATTAATTCCATATTCAAATACAATTAAAAAGTTTATGGAAATTAAAAAGTTGTTTGCCATTAATTCCATATTTAATTGTTATGCAATTATAAGGTTATTGCAATTAAAAAGTTTATAGAATGAAAGGTTCCTTTCATTAATTTTAATTAATTTTTAAAAGAGACAAGGATGGGAGAAAGAGTTTGATGATGATTTTCTATTTAGAGAAAATATAATAGAAAGATATTACATTTTCTTTCTAGTTTTTCTAATTTTAATCCCAATTATCTAGTAATATAAATGATTATAATTTGTTTTGTTAACGTGTGTATGGATATTGCTAGAAGGATTATGTGTGGAGTTCTTGTAGTGAACACATTTTGAAACAATAAATCGAATTTATATTTCAATTGAAATCCATCTTTAAAAGAAAACGGTACTTCTCATCAGGAAAAAGATAATTTTATAATCTTTTATTAATATATATATATTTTATTGCATGTCACGTATGAATTCTAACATATATTTTATAGTAATTTTATTTTTGCTATATTCTTTCTGATCTATAAAACTTAATAGTAATTACCCTCCTATAGAAATAGGAGATGTTTGTTTTGCTTATAGTTAATTTTTTAAAATCTATAAAACTAATAAATATAGATTGTTACATGCACTTTTCAAAATAAAAAGCATATGAACACTAAAATTGGTCCATTTGTTAGGACAAATCACCCATCCTAACTCTTACAAATAATTGACTTTGTAAATGTTCCATGATTGATATTTCACTTACTTGGCCTTGCTAAATTTGAACAAATATCTGGGTACAATGTCTACTATTATAACATCTAGTAAACAAGACATAGCATGTAATACTTAATGTGTAGTTAGACTTAATTTTACAGTATAGGTAGGCCATATTCATATAAGTAGTTTATTATATATTATTAGTGATGCATAACACGACATTTACACAATATGATATATTATTCATATCAGAATCATTTCAATTTATTAGAATGCTATACTGTAATATGTCTATCATACTTGATTATAATAAACAACTCTATAATCTATTTCAGTTTTTTTTTATTTATCATTTATTTTATTATTTAGAGACTTTTCCTGACTTTGTCCGTGTCAACAAATAAAGTCCCCAGAGGTGATTTGGCCAAAATTTCGACCAGGAAATCTTTTGAATGACCACTGCATAGGATTCATTCGCCGATTCAATTTCAACTTTTGTTTGCATGATTGTTGGAGACTTCAAAACGACCCATCGTCTTGTAACGACACTCTACTAAACATTGCCGTTTAGGACCCTTCCTCTGCTTCAAAGAATCACAAGAAAGCATTTGTAATGATTTTGGATAATATATATTATGAATATACATATAATTTGTAACAACTAATTATATTGAACAAGTTGTGGTGGTGGAGGATAAGTTACTTTTCTCATATTATCACCTATTTAAATATTATTGTTAATTATAAACTACATATCCATATAAATATAGTAGGTAATATTTATTAAATCTTTTTCTATAATAATCATGGCCTCCACGATGCACTTGTTAGTGTAACAACCAACACAATCGGATTGCCATCCTGCTTAGAAAAAAAGTAGTTCTTGGGGGGGAAGCACATGTGAGGGGATCGGAATCGGGTTTCAATATAGGATTAGAACTCTCAATACGTTATGTTAAGCGGTTGAAATAAAAATTAATATTATAATAAGTAGTTGAAATAAAGGATTAAATTGGAAGGTATTAAATGAAAATAAGGTTTTAATCATCTATTTAAATTACCTATTATAACTGTGATTCTTTATTTTAATTACTCAAAAATCGATGATCCATTTAAAATATTTATTATAATGCTAATCCCCTATTTCAGCTATTTGGATGTTCGGTCTTTTATATGAAGTTAACCTCATATGTTGGTTTTTCTATGTATAATTTTCCCATAATCTATAGCACTTAGTGCAGTCAATACTGGTATGAAAGGATACGACCATAATTAACCATGTTTAAATGTCAACCAAGACTAGAAATTTCCAAATCACGAATCAAAGAGAGATAAATTTACAATATAAATTTAATGATATTCTGAAAATGCAATGGAAGGGAATAGCTATGTCATATCAAGCTAACCATAGATTTAACTAGAAATGCAATTAAGGAGCGCAGAAATATATCCCAAGACAATCTACTAAATATCAAGTAAACAACCCAAAAATAAGATGGAAAGAACAAAAATAAAATAAACAACCTAAAATAGCTTTAATATTAAATTATAAATCATAACAATAAACTTGAAACATTGAATAAGACACAAAGTAAAGTCCGGAAGAAAATGACAAGGAGGTTCGGTAGATCGATTTTAACCTTGATTTTCGCACAATTATAAATCATTAGAAACGTCCTATAATAGGTCAAGATGATCTAAAATTCAAAAAACTGATAAAGGTTAGTGCGGTTTCCAAAGAATCAATCAATAGTATAAATTTTTTTATTCTTCCGTCTTTACTTTTTATACAATTGATTCACTTATTCATTTTATGCTTAATTTATATTATTTTAAATTTGAGCAATTAAATAAATTATAAATTCAATAATTTATATTAAAAAAAATATAAATAAATAGTAAAATAAAAGATAAGACCAATCTCATCAAAATAAAAAACAAGATAGTAGAATTTCTCAATAAATAAATATAAAACTTCTGCAAAGTCCAATTCCAAGCATAAAATTAGGAACTCAATATCTTAGTGTGCCATGATATTTACTAGTTACTGCCGACGCCCATCAAGTGATTATATACCTCCGCAATTGGTTTGAAGAAACTGAATCCTTCTGGGAAATGATTTGTTTTCTTGATATAATTTTTACTTTTCCAAAAGAAAGATTTAGTGATTTAGGAAGTTTCAATCTCACAATACTTCCAATCCAAAAACACAAGTTTATTTAAAGAAAGTCGGGGTCTCTCAATCCAAAAACTGCAACACATCCCATATTTGCTTGGTTAGCTATCCAATTGGTATTGGTGTTCACTTCTCTATGGATCAAAGAAAAACAACAATTTTCAAAGGAATCCTCGGATCACGGCACAGAATTCATTATAAGAGATTATTTACAAGAAAAAGTTACCAAATCAATTATCCTAGTCTGCCTTACTTTAAATTTATTGATTAATGCCAACGCCATCCAATCATTTCTCCCAACTCCTTTTTCTAAAGGAACAGAACATTTCAATTAAGACAATAGCCTATGAGGGTCACTCGTTTTACCCAAATAAATGTGATGTCATCCCATGAATCCTCAGATCATGGTATAAAATTGTTTGTAGAAGTTTATTTACGAGTTAGAAAGAACGTAAATAAATAGTGGGTATCAATGAACCAACCCAAACTATGAATTAGGATACCTTTGATTTATCGTCGAATCCAGGGTCAAACTGTGTCTAAATTGTTCATACATAGCTAAATATATTTCTTTTTCCGTTAAATGTAATATTTAGCGTCTACTTTCTCTATTATGTTCACCTTCACAATTTGTTATGGTCCAAACCAAATTGAACCGTTTGAATTTATTCGTTTTCAGTTTTTCGAAACGCGGCTTTCTCTGGCCACAAAGCAGTAAAAATCCCAGTTCCCCTCGAGGAGAACTGCTAAAAACACGGAAACATGTGGTCGTCATAGGCATGAATATTCAACGAGTGGGAACAATGTTCAATTAATGAGAAATATATGTACCGGTAGGAAATATAAATGCACGAAAAATTAGGGACATAGAGATGATTGGGACATGGACGGTTTAAAATGACATAGGGCCATAAATAATGTTATGATACACTGTTTTGCCACTGACGTTAACTTTTTACGACGTTGGTACCCAGTAGCTCTCATGCAATGTTTCCAGAAAGGAGAGAGAGACTGACGCCTTGTGCTGCGGCAACCAACTTTCAAGAGCAACTGAGAAAGTTAGTTTGAGAGATTGAAAAAGTCATGATAATGATGGGGAAAATAAAATTTTCTCGCCGAGGAAAAAAAAAAAAGGAAGAAAGATGAATATGTGCTTGAGAAATTTTTTTATCTTAACTTTTTTTTGTAAATTCAGTTTCAAATGTTTTCTAAAAATTAATTGTGCTATCATTAATTTAGATTCTTTTAGAAAACTTTAAATTTATTACAACATTTTTTAGTTTAAAAGACAAAAGGACTTGTCAAATTAAATTAGATATTATTTAAATCGATTAGATTACATCGGATATAGTAGTTTGGAACCGAAATACAAAACACTTTTAAGATATTTTATCATTTTTCTCTTATAATGGCGAGGTATATTCAATATAAAAATAAATGAAACTTAATGTTGTCGTATGCATTTGTATAATCAGCTCGAAACTGTTGTAATGATCAATATTAATAAAAAAATTAATATTAATGTTATATAACTCTCATTATATGATGAAATGAGTTAAGTTCAAAGAAAATTACATATGTACAAGGCAACGGATCAGAAAATTTTAAGTACTCATTTGGTTAATCACATGGTACAGAATTTCAAAAATTTATGTTTCTATTTATTCTTATGAAAAATTGATGAAAAGATGTATCTATGGTGGTATAATCAATAATTATAACTAATCGACTCCTCCAGCGTCTCTGGAGGTATATTTCAATGCTTATTGATTTATACTTATTCTTTCCCACATTGCCAGTAGAATTCCATGAATTCATATATTAAGTAATTATATATTTTTTCCCATCTTTTAATATTATTTTTATACGTATCAAACTCTCATAAAAATCAATAAGCATTGAAATTATTTGAAATCTTACTCCAACATAACTAATTAATAAGCTAGTTATTATAGTTATTAAAATCGCAACTTAAATATATGATTTTGCAAGCTTAAGATTTTTTAATATTTTTCTTAGTTAAAATGAATATAAAATCACTTAGGTATAGATTTTTTATAAAATTATAAATTTTGATATACGATTCTATAAACTTATAATTTTATTGATCTTGTATAATTTTATACAATTCTATCAATTCTACATGGTTAAAATAACAGTAAAATTATAATTTTAACAACTATACTAACTATAAAAAATAGGTAGACTTTTGCCATAAAAGTATTTTAAAACATAACTACATCTTAAAAAAGATTTTGTACCGAAATGAATGAATATCAAAATTTTCAGGAAGAAATTTAGGGGAAAAAAATCTTGGTATTTAAGATATGGGTGTCGACATACTAACATGCCAGTTGAAACCGCGGAGCAGAAAGCACAGACAGGAGCTGCATCAAGTTGCTTAACTACAACGACATTTTTCGAATATTCTATAACATGTCTGAAAGGTTTTCGATTATTAATATATTGAAAAATGAGAACGTGGAGGAATTGGACTTCATGGGGTCCCGTGCTTACAACCTATAATACTGATAGGGTGCACGGATGGGTCGTGTCAAGATG
Organism: Lumnitzera littorea; assembly: GCA_024138015.1. Classification (NCBI taxonomy): domain Eukaryota; kingdom Viridiplantae; phylum Streptophyta; class Magnoliopsida; order Myrtales; family Combretaceae; genus Lumnitzera; species Lumnitzera littorea. Next base: position 17,620,078 of record JAMXBB010000007.1, read on the forward strand.
CTATCCTTGCATTTAATAAATTAAACCATATGTTAAAACGGTGACTTTGTCAAATAATCTCGAAATTCTTGACGGAGATACGGCAATGAGATGTTCTTTCAGTATCGATTTATTCTTTAATTGTTAGATCTCTAAAAGTATAGATTTGTTATGAATATTCATAGATGGATTTACGGATTATGTTATATTTCAGTACTACAAAGCTAATGTTTGACTAGATACAGTAGTTAAAGCTTGTTTCGTGAAATTAATTTGATTGAGCATTAAAGATAAAATGGTAAATGATTTGGCTATTCGCGACTCTGTTATTCTATTAAATTGAAAACTCAATGCCTTGATCTCGATCATCAGCTATTATAAATTATGACATTTTGTATTCATGGACAATAAGATTAGTTAGATTCTTAAAGCTACAAGATAAGAAGTAATCTTCATTGACTTTAATGTAACGGTTATAACCCAATAATAATTTATAGTCATGCCAATAAATTATTAGTATCGTTTTATCTTATTTAGCAAAAAAGTTCCTAGATATAAGATAACACAAATTATAAAGAGATTTAAGTAAGCAGAATAAAATATTATTAATAAAAGCATTAAGCTCTTTTGAAAATGTTTGTAAATATATCATCATTTAGGTCAGATGTAAAACTGTTTATAAGAAATCATTTGACTAGGTCATAAAAACATGCTGAAATCTGAGTCATAGGCCTGTATTAGATTAGGATTTTAATGTTTATATTTTAATCTTTTACCCTACTATCTACTAACTTTAATATCTTCTCTATTGTCCAATGTATAGTGTTTGCCTCCTCTCATACACACACTTTCAATATTGTAGCTACACTATCGATTTGGCCAATTGCCACCGTATCCTCAAATTATCATTCTTGTTCATTTTGATTTCACTTTGTTAAGAGTAACATTCTTAACTTTTAACTGTAATACATGGTCTAATGTCTAACACTCTAAAAAAACCATAATATATACCAACATATCGACATAAATAATATATATGATATATACATGCATATACATAACAATTTCAAATTTTGCTTCTATAGAGAAACCCAATTGTGTTTTCACTTAACCCATCAATAGATTTCAACTATATATGGATAGATCAGCTTTGTAGTATTCTACGACCTTCAAAGTAGTTTTCTTATAAGAATTCAACAAATCAATGACAATATTGGAAACATGCTCCTTTGATGGAGACTTGCTGGCTATATTATGGATTGTTGACATCCCAAACATGAAATGCATTCATTTGTATGTTCGGTTACATACTTAAGTTTTCAAGCATGATTAATAAATAGGCCATGTTATGGGTTAAGTCTTTAATATATAAAACTAGTTATGAATCTATGACCATAGCATGACAAAAGACCCACTAGCATGAATTATCCACACTACTCTATAACATGAGCACACATAGGAGTCATTCACTCCACTCATCACTTCTAAGAGCTTAGGGTTTCATAATCTCTATCCTCCCCTCTTCTTTAATTGTATAACATCCTCATTGTAACCTTATAATTGGACTTAGTCTTTCTCCTTTTTTAAATGTATAATCTAGTTAATTATTGTTGATAAGCTCTTTTTGGCCTATCGCTTTAGAGGCATAAGCCTTAGCCATTGGACCTACTCGGCGTCCCTAAGCACATCTTGTGTAGAAACCTAAGATTCCATTAGGTGAATCAACTTGCTTGTACCCAAAAGGACAAACTAGCTTAAGCCCGAACACAGGCAAACCATCAACATGCTAAGTCCTTACATATGGACTCGGATGATCTTCAAGCACTCCTCTAACCTCGGATTGGGAAAGAGATTAGGAGCCTACTATGAAACCCTTGAGATGCCAAAGTCTTCGATCATAATCCTCAAGGACTTAAGGAGTCCATGGCGATCAAACCTACATCATGGCGATCTCTTCCCAACCAAAGAGTCAAACCATGCTTACTCCCTAGTGCTTGAATCAGAAAGCACACCATGGGAAGAAACCCTACTCTCCACTTCTCTCTCCCCTTATGAAATATTATGTGACACTTTACTATACAACCTAAGGATCTAGTCATCTAAGCTATGATGGTTGCCCATGCTGACATGATAGGCTCCTTCTCTAAGATTTACAGACTGACAAAAAGGAGTTTTCCTTTCTTGTACTAACTGTACTTGCAACCTCGATTGTGTACAACTAATCCTTAGCAGATACGTAGCTCCAACAGGTTAGCTCTATACCATATAAATAGGGCTTGAAGCCTCAAGTGAAGGGATCCTCTTCTCTCTCGTCTAATCCCTCTCTTCAAGCTATCTTTTCTCACTTTGATCTCTCTCTTTCACTTTTTACTCTCAAATACTCTTCTTGTTAACTTGAGTGTTGGAAGGCCTTCATTAGCAATGCCACAAGAGGTATCTTTGTAGGTTTACCATCATCTATAGCTGTTGAATCACTAGGAGTGTACGTAAGAGCTACCATTATGATATACACTATTACTATTTGGCACCCATCATTTATGCAGACCTACTAACATGGTAAAGAGCAAAAATATAAACCTACATCTATTACTTCATGATAGCGGTGAACGGTTACCAACACCGCTACTATCACCATGACGAAAAATTGAACCACCTTCGAAACTTGACCAAATAAAGGTAATGTTCAACTAGATGATGGAGGCTAACTAAATAACCTTCTAAAGAAACATTGAATTACGATAGGAACTAGTAGCCATGTACAAGTTAAAAGGCAAGGCTAAGCCTGTTTTAGGCAAGGGTCTAATCACTCTCCCCATTTGGTTGGGCGATGATAAACACATCGCCTTATAGCTAATTTACTTCGACGTTATTGACCGTTGGTCTTGCTATATCATTATCTTAGGTAGGCCAAGCCTCAACAAATTCAATATGCGCATTAGCCAGAGATACTTAAATGTGAAGTTCCTAATGCTTGTAGGAGTTGGTATGGCTTGGGGTAGCAAAATATTATCAAGATCTTTTTACTTGAAGGAAATCTCTTACGACCATGTCATGTGCATTGAATCAACACAAAAGGAGGTGCAAGGTTCAAGGGGAGAACCCATAGAGAAAATCGAAGTGATATAATTTGAAGACCGCTTCGGTTAGACCACGTGGATAGGAACTTCACTTTTCACCAATGAAAGGGAAGACATTGTAACCTTCCTTCGAACCAATTATGATGTTTTTACATCCTCTCTTAAGAAGATGCTAAGAATGATAGACATTCCTAAAGCAATGCATCACGTTCGAGTAGATTGCAATGTGTAACCTATCAAACAAAAGAGAAGGCACTTTATATTGAAACATTAGACCACCATTGTATAGAAGGTATAAAAGCTACCTTGAGTTGGATTCGTAAGGGAGGAATACTATCTCACTTGGCTAGCAAACACTGTCTTAGTCAAAATGTCCATGGGAAATGGTGGATGTATGTAGACTACCAATCTGAACAAAGCCTGCCCTAAGGATTACTTCTTCTTTCGAGGATCAATCAACTCATCAACTTAACCTCAAGCCATGCAAGACTCAATTTCATGGGCACTTATTCAAGTTATAACCAGATACATATGGCCCATAAGGATCAAGTGCACATGCCATTCATCACTAACTTTGGGACATATTGTTACAATGTTGTGTTATTTGGCCTAAAAAACGCTGGAGCAACTTATCAAAGCTTGGTGACGAAAATTTTCAAACCATTACTTAGATAAAATGTTGAGGTCTATATCAATGACATAATTGTTAAGAAAAGGCAAAAAACCAACCACATCGAAGACTTGTACAAAACCTTCAACACTTTGAAAAACCCCTTTGAGTTTAGCTAAACCAAAGAGTGCCAAACTGCATTTGTCAAGCTAAAGTAGTTTCTAGAAAACCTACCTATGCTTTCCAAACCAGTCCTTGATGAAAAGCTCTACCTTTATTTAGTTGTTAGTGATTAGACATTATCCTTCATACTCATCCGAGTAGATGAACATAAGCACAAACTAATTTACTACATCAACTACATCTTACAAGGCTTGATGATTAGGTGAACATTGGTAGAGAAATTCACTTTGGCCATAGTGATTAATGTATGGAAGTTGAGGCCATATTTCCAAGTACATCCCATCATCGTCCTCATCGACTAGCCACTATAGACAATTCTACAAAGGCCAAATGGCTTAGGCCATATGGTCAAGTGCTTGTTAGATCTTAACTCCTATAGTATTCAATTCTACCTAAGGCAGGGAATCAAGGCATAAGTCGACACAAGCTTCATTTTTAAGTACATTAGAGAGGAGGAAACATTGATACATAATGACATATCGATGTGGATTCTCAAAGTTGATGGATTCTCTACTTAGGGAGGGAGGGGTAGGGAGAGTTAAGCATGAACAGTCTTATAAGGACCTCATAGCAATAGGGCCCTTTGTGCACTCAAGTTTAGATTCCCAACTAGTAACAATGAGATAGAGAATGAAGCACTCATCACCGACCTTAAGATTGCAGTGGATGTTAGGGTCAAGAAATTACACATCTACTCGAATTCAATACTTATGGTTTAATAGGTTAAGGGGGAGTATGAAGCACAAGGGGAGGCCATAATGAAATACCTTTAGACAGTATAAGACTTCACCTCTAAACTTACCTTGTGGAGCATTACTAAAATTACACAAGTGGAGAACTTAGAGGTAGATAAGTTGATATGGATTCGTGGATAAACACAAGAACCTAATATCACGTATAACTAAGGGATAAGTTTAGGTCTGGGTCTTACGATGGCTTGAAAAATAAATAATAGTCAAAGGATGAGTAGGGGTTCCCATGCACTGACACCGGATATGATGCACTGACGCCTCATACAAGCTCAAGATGCACTTGATATGGCACACAAGTATGGCTGGAGATTATTCGCCGCTAGTCTATGCTCAAAAGGTTAGATAAGAGTAGTTTGAGAGTAAGCAGCAGATCCCTTAGCTTAAGAGAATACGTTTGAAAAGTTCAATCTGATAATTGTTACGACTTATAATGTATAAGTATTTATATGACTCAATTAAGATAAATCCTAAGCAGGAGTAAATTACAAAAAAGATTCCTACTAGTAAAGGAAAAAGAGAATAATTTACAAGGGTATCAATGTAATCGTGCAAAAAGAATATCTGTTGGCAGTAAAGACAATATGAATGTTAGAAAAGGACAACGCACGTATAATTTTCTCATTTTATGGTCCCAATAACACTGCTATCTAACCAGGGGCAAATTCCAATTACGTAAGGTTGGCATCGACAGCTTAATAGCATGGATAGTTGGGACTAGATAGATGTTAGTTCAAGGGTGACTCATTTTTAGGGTTGGCCTCAGGTGATCGACTCCTGATAGCTATCCGCTCCGCTTCAGCACTAGTGGGGTTGGTTGTAACCTAAGTCAATGCTTGGACTGATGTGTGTTGTGAATGGGTTAGCTCAGCAAGTTGTCTAGTCACCTTAATAGCTTCCTAAATGATGCGGAGAGGGAAGTAACTCGATAAGTTAGATTAAGGAATGCATTGTTCTTCGGTGCCCAGCTCATCTCAAATAGTTCGATGAGCTAACTAGATAAGCCCACGAGCTCAAGAGTATGTGATTGGTCTACAACCCCTATCATCCCCTTTGGTTTGTTTAAGATTTAGGATCAAATCTAGCTTAGCTTTGGATTACTTATCCTCTAGATTATAAAATTGGAGATAAGCAATGTTGAAAGAGTCTAAGACTCCATATTCCTTAAGCAGCTTAATCCTATAAGCATTAAGATTGATCTTTTCAAGCACTTGAAAAGGTTCATTAGCCTTGGGAGATAACTTGCTCTTCCTCAAATTCGAGAATCACTCCTTACTAAGGTGGATCTAGACCCAATCACCTGGTTGAAACTCTCTCTTCTTCTACCTTCGACCTTGCCTCTCAAGCTTAGCGATAGCTCTGCTTAATTGCTCTACTACATTTTGGTACATGGCTTTGATAGCCTCGACCCTCTCTACAGTTGGTGGATCATCATTGAGCCTCAGTAGGGGTACTTGATCTATTGGGAGTTCGGGGTTAAACCCATAGGCAACCTCAAAGGGGGACATGTTCATTACACTGTGGGCAATCTTATTATAAGTAAATTCAATGATTGGTAAGCATAGATCCTAATCACCTATGTTTTGTCTGACAATAACCCGTAGTAAAGTTCCCATTGTTCTATTGACAACCTCAATCTATCCATTAGTTTGTGGATGGTAGGACATACTGTAGAATAGCTTAGTTCCCATTCACCTTCATAGTGTCCTTTAAAAGTAGCTTGTGAACTTTGGGTCTTGGTCTGAAACAGTAGTTCTGGGTACCCCGTAATGCTTGATTATTTCCTACAAGAAAAGAAAAGGGATAACTGAAGTATCGTTAGTTTTGGAATAAGGTACAAAATGTACCATTTTGCTAAATTGATCTACAACCACCATGATGGAATCCTTCCTTTGGGACATTTGTGATAATCCTAACATGAAGTCCATACCTAACTCAATCCATGGTTTGGTTGAGATTGGTAAGGGTAATGTCCTTACTTGACTCGGCTCTTTGCTTTTTAGTAGGTTGTACACTTTTCCACCATGGATCAGTTATCTCTCATCATCCCTACTAAAAGAATCTTGAGGATTGCATCTCATAGGTTTAGCACTAGCCAAAATGTCCTATCAATCCTTCTTTATACACCTCGCACACTAGTAGTTCTCTCATGGAACAAGTCAACATATAAATCCTTCTCTTCCATAATAAGTATCCGTCCTCCTTGTAATATTCGTCCAGTGTTCATCTTTCTTCACACGTGGCATAAATGGGACAAAAGCATAGATCTACAACATACAAATCCTTTATTGTAGAGAAACTAAGTAGCTTGGTCTGTAGTTTAATTAGGAGGTAATGTCGTCTCGATAGAGCATCGGCCACTATGTTACTCTTCCCATTCTTGTATTTCACAACATAAGAAAATCTTTACATGAACTCGATCCATTTGGCTTGACTCTATGATAACTTAGGTTGGCTCCTCAGATACCTTAAGGATTTATGATTAGTGTAGATCACAAACTTCTTGGATAACAAATAATGTTGCCATACCATTAGGGCTTAGATTATGGAGTAAAACTCCTTGTTATGGATAGAATAGTTGAGTATAGCTCCTCAAGGTATCTTGCTAAAGTAAGCAATAGGTTGTTCTTCTTTCATTAGCATGGAACCCATTCTTTGTCCAAATGTATCACACTCTACTTCAAACACTTTGTATAAACTCGGTAGAGCTAAGACATAGGCCATAGTCAACCTCTCCTTCATATCCTTAAAACTCTTCTATTCCTTCTCTCCCCATCTAAATTCAACATTCTTCCTTGAGAGTTCAATTAATGGGGCTATAATCATACTGAAATTCTTTATAAATCTACAATAGAATGATGCTAGGTTGTGGAAACTTCTCATGTTGGTTGAAGTCGTTGGCATTAGCCATTCAGTGATTGCTCTAATCTTCTCTTCATCAACTTGTATGCTACTACTACTTACAACAAATCCTAAGAAGATCACCTATGGTTAGCAAAAGTCATACTTCTTTAGATTGGCAAAGAGCTATGTTGCTCAAAGTTTTATAAAAACTCTTCAAAGATTCTCTTGGTGAGTCTTTAGGTCTGGGTTATACACCAAAATGTCATCAAAATAAACCACAACAAACTTACCTATTAGTTCTCAAAGCACACGATTTATCAAGCGCATAAATGTGCTCGGGGCATTTGATAGCCTAAATGGCATCACAAGCCATTCATATAATCTATGTCATATCTTGAAGGTGTTCTTCCACTCATCTCCTTCATACATTTAGATATGATGGTACCTTGATTTGAGGTCAATTTTGGTGAACAATCTTGCTTTACTTAATTCGTCTAGCATGTCATCAAGCCTTGATATAAGATAATTATACTTAATGGTGATTTGATTGATTACTAGGCTATCTATACACATTTTGTAAGACCCATCTTTCTTTAGTACCAACAAAGCTGATACAGTATAGGGGCTAAGGGATTCTCGTATAAACCCTTTCTTTAACAACTTATCTACCTATCTTTGCAACTTAGTAGCTTATTCAAGATTCAGCCTATAGGTAGGCTTGTTTAGTAGTACGGCTCTTGGTTGCAGGTCAATTGCACACTCAATGCCTTGAATTGGGGGTAGACCTTTCAGTAGCTCCTTTGGAAACAAGTCGGCATACTCTTCTAGTAAGGTTTTTACCTCGATAAGTAGCTCCTTCTCCTCAAGTCTCATCTCTAAAATTCTTCAAACTAGTAGATAGGTTGGCCCTTTGAGCTCCATTTCTCTTTTCAAGTTGGCTCGAGTTATTACTAAAGCCTCTTTCTTCAAGGTTCGGCTCAGTTGGGACTATATGACCTTTACTTGCTGTCACGCCCCGAAGCGGCAGAGTCGTAACAGCCCCGCCGTGTAAACCACCCTAAGATAAAAGTTGGCCTCACAACCGCTATCCTAGACCTAATCTACACAAGGCGTCCACAACTAACCCGTTTTGAAGTAGACAATTTGTAATTTAAATAAATCATTTACCTATAAAAGTGAGGAATTATATATATATATGTTATCATTCAATTATTGCAGTTAAAGTTTACAACATTTCTCTATAGTATATTCCCTAGTTATTACATCACTCGAAAATGAAAAATAATTCTAAAATAAAAACTTAGACCTTAAAATATGTATTTATTCTTCAATGTTTTTCCTCACTCCACAGGATCCAGCAGTTGCTAGCTTCAAAGTAATTGGTTGCCGCTTCTTAGCCAGCACCTGCACGATGTCTATAGGGATGTGAGCAACCATAACTCAGTAAGTTAGGACGGAGGACTTAAAACTATACCATACATACAATAAGGTTTTCAATCACTTATTAGGTGCAATGCATGTGCAAGCAAATACCATCGTACGACGTTGTTCGACCCGTCGTGAGATTAGAGAAATTGCGCCCGCTTTAATCCGGGTTGAGGAGTTGCCGTTAATGCAACAGCTCACGACCAAACCCAGGCTTGTGTAATGGAGACCTTGCTCCTCCCGCGACTACCTTCGAACCACTGCCTTCACCCTCGCCGCGACCTCCTCTCCTGTCACTTAGTTCGACTGAGGATGAAGAAGGGACCATTTTGCAATCCTGCGTTATCGCTTCCGAAGGGGTTGGTATTTGGCCGGAGAGTCCTAAATCCCCTAACGGGTTGCCATGCATGTTCGATTATGATTACTGGTCGTACATTTGATTAAGTCCAATTTAGAGCGATCAATCATTACATACAATTCATACAATATGTGCTAAAGCAGCAAACAGAATCATAGCATCACCCATAATCAAGCACATGCACGAATTCAACTATCTAACAAGCACAACCAAGCATAATCTTAAGCCTCCAAAATACAGCATCGTATTAATCCCAACTTACCTCGACTCCTTGCTCGCTCACTCGAGGTCCGATTTGCTCAAGCCATCGCCGGTTATCCCTATAACACGAACGTGGTTTCAGCTTTTCATATAAATATCATAGGTTCGTTTTATCCTACAACGCTTATTGTTAGGTTTTGTTTAAGGTTTAATATGCCTAATTATCTAGGTATTAAGTCTTTAGGTTTGGGGTTAGGTTCAGGTTCCGCATCGATTTCTAAATTAGATTCTAGTTCGATTTTTAGGTACTGTTTTGTACCCGGACCCTAGAAATTTATTTCAACTCACAATGTGAAACTAACCACATTATTTTCAGATATCCTAAATACGATCACTACCCCTAGTCAGCATTTTATTCCATCCGGTATACTTAAATCCGTATTAGTGTACCGAATTTACTCATGTTGTGAGAAATTTTTATATTTTTCATATAATTACCTAAAATTAAATTTTGTTTCAGATTTGTTATGTTCTGATTTTCATTATTTTATTATCTAATTAAACCTAATTTTTCCATATTTATTAATTTTCAATTCTACATATTCCTAATTTTCTACATTTACCACATAACACCTTCATTAATTACACTTAACACTCCATAGACTAGGATTAAGTTTCCACATCAGAGATTAACATCCTTAAACATATAATTACCATCTAAATCAGTAATTACTATCCTAATCACCTAATTAACTCCAAATTACCTAATTTTTCCATCATTTTAGGGCTAAAAATTAACTTAAAAATTTCGAAAATTAATTTTAAAAAAATGGCTTCATAGCACTGTTCTATGTCACATGAGCATCCTACAGAAAAATTTTGAGCCCCAAACTAGATCCTTAAGCCTATTTAATTTCTGGTTTAATCATGCTCGATTTTGAACAATTTGTTAAGGGCCCTATATTTCTAGACATAATTAAACTAAATCAACATTTTCCCCTAAATCTACATACAATAAAACCTCAGAATAACAAGTTTCATAATTTTCTGAGCAAAATAACTAATTTTACAAAATTATACAATAATCGGGCTAGAATTTGGACTCACCGGTTCAGGTGGCTCCGGCCACCGCGGGCCGCCGTGGCCTTGTCGGCCCGCCTGGGCGCTGCCACCACTATGTGGTGGTGGTGGCCGTCCACTCCTAGCTCCTCGTTTGGTGTGGGTTCCCTTTAAAACCCCTAATTGCACAGTTTTTCTTTTTTATTTTTATTTTCTGAAATTTCTCTCGAATTTTCAACTCTCTCTAATTTTCTCTAATTTGTATCTGTCCAAATGTGCTCTGTAAATTTTTTCCCTATTTATAGACAATTGTAGAATTTAATGTGCATTAATTTGATGGGATTTTGCCCCAATTCCATGATTTTAGGCTTTTTGTTTGTCAAATTCCTATTGGTTTTTTTTTTCTTTTTCTGTCACGACCTAATCTTATTGCAATTATCCTCTTCTGATTTTTTTCTGATTTTTTTGTATTTTTATTTAATTATTTACTTAGTTTTTCTGCCAATTTTAGAAATTACGCGTATTTTTATCTATACGTAAATATATGTAGGGTACACGTGAACATTCCTAAATATTATTTTGGTCATTCTAAAATTTTTAGTATATATATAATCTATCTCTACTAATTTATTAGTTATTATATTACACTTTTTGCCTTTTCGGTAATTAGCAGTTATTATGCTTAAAATTTGAAAATTTTATAGTCTCCTATTTTACTACTCATTTTCTTAAATTTAAGTTTACAGGGTCATTTTTACTGATATTTTGCTAAATAGTTTATAATTTGGGTTTAATCGAATCCTTTAGCCGATCGCCCTAAATCTTGGGTTCTAGGTTCAATCTTACGGTTACTTGGCTGAACTTTGGGGCTTACACTTGCTTAGTGATCATAGGACTCAATTTCATCCTCTTGCCTTCATGCTCTACAGAATATGTATTCCTTCTTCCATCATATATAACTGCTTGATCAAACATCTATAGTCGCATAAGCAGAATGTGGGACACATTCATGGGTAATACATCACATAATACTTCATCTTGAGAACTGCTAATGCAAATTGGCACAGATACATATTTGTTCACCTGTATGGCTCCTTTATCATTGAGTTAATGAAGCTTATAAGGCTTTAGGTGGGGCTTGGTTAGCAATTTTAATTGCTGGACCATAAATGTAAAGGTTGTATTGGTGTAGCTCTCACTATCAACAATTAGCATACATAGAGGCTCATTCACCTTACATCCGATATGGAAGAGATTTTTCCTCTATTTGTCTTCAGGCATAGGACTAACACTTATCGTCCTTCTCAACGTAAGAGTGGCTAGCATTAAGTTGCCTTCCTCACTATAGATAACTTCCTCCTTAGACAATTAGGTTTATCTGTCCTTTTTCAGCTCCTCTACTTCTTCATCCGTACTATTGACTTCAATAGTTAATACCTCACTTAAGATTACCATTATTCTTCTGTTTAGACACTAAGTAGCCATGTATCTAAATCTTTGGCATTTGAAACACTTAATCTCACTTATCTTTCTCCTTGAACTTTAGCCCTTCTCAAACTTTCTTAGGGGTTCCATCTCCTCTACTTAGGTAGTTTGAGTAAGTTAGACTTTAGCCACCTTACTTGGTTTCGTTCACACAGGTCTCCTTGGAATAGATCGGTTATTACTAAGTCGGCTGATGGGTGGTTAGAACCTTCCTGTTTGGTACCTTTCTATCCTTTGGATGGCTCGAACTACGTCATCAACCATTCCAATATCTAAGGTTTCCAAGATATCCCTAATCTCATACTTCAGTTCACCAATGAACCAAGATATAATTCAGTCCTCCAGCTCCACGACTTTACATGGGATTAATGACATTTGGAATTCCTTAACATAAGTATCAACACTCAACCCTCCTTGCCTCAACTCCTGTAGTCTTTTGAAGGCATCTTGCAAATAATAGCTCAGCATAAACCTTCTCTACATAATCCTTTTCATTCTATCCCAACTCTTAATCTCTCATTCTCTTTCCCTTCTTTAGGTAGCTTATAAGTTCTTTCACTATAAGGCGGTATAACTAGTGAACTCCAATACAGAAAGTCTAACCTTTGCATTGTCGGGTATATCATGGCATTCAAATTGCTTTTCAATCCCATCTACCCAATCTAGGTAGTCTTCAACATCACTACTTCTAAAAAAACTTGGAATACGCATCCTCATTCCTTCAACTCTAGGGGCTCATACATTTCTTTCTTTGGGCTCGTAGTACTCCACTGCTTCATCATTTCCTTCCTCTGCTTCCTCAATTTCTTCAAGTGCTAGCCTTTACTTAGCATCCCTACCCATTCCTTCAGCTTGGGGTAGTTGAGCTGAGGTATTAACTCGGCTAAATTGACCATTATCTTGCTTTTGCTGCTCATGTCTTCTAGTAGGGTTATTTCTAGCTCGTTGTCTATCTTCTTAGATAATTGTCACCAAACTGGTTATTAGGTCAATAAGCCTATCCAAGCGATCACTTACTGATTAAGGTGTAAAGCTTCCTTTTTGTCTTTGGCCATGTCGAGTACCACTTTCTTGGTTTCCCAAAGTTTCTTGAACACTTGATATGACATTGTTGGTTAACTAAAAAAAAATGGATGTTTAAAGTACCACTCAAAGTTCTCTTCAAGAATGACAATAGTAAAACAATAACTATTAGTCCTACTTCTATGACAATTACATACAATGAATAAAGAGACAACCACGCTCTATTTTTACGTATAGGAAATAGGGGAAAACAAAACATAGAAATCTCCTTAACTTCTAAAATACTAGGTTAGCAATAAAACTTTTAACACACAAGGATAGTAACAAACCACTCATAGAATACAGTAACAGAATTTAGCTTCGAATGTAGCTAAGCTCTAATACTAAGATGATATGGATTCGTAGATGAACAGACCTGAGCGCCATTAATGAATGAAGATTGAATCTTTCTCCTAAAAGAAAATTTCTTTGGGAGGAATCATGACTCAACACTATAAACTAATACCTCCTCCTGCATTCAAAACATCACATTTATTAGAGATTAGTTACAAATTCACAATGTGCTAGTTTCTCTCTTTAGATATGTAAGCCCCAAAGTTCAGCCAAGTAACCGTAGGATTGAACTTAGAACCCAAGGTTTAGGGCGATCGGTTAAAAGATCCGATCAAACCCAAATTATAAACTATTGAGAAGAATATTAGTAAAAATGACCCCGTAAACTTAAATTGAAGAAAATAAGAAATAAAATAGGAGACTATAAAATTTTCAAATTTTAAGCATAATAATTGCTAATTACCGAAAAGGCGAAAAGTGTAATTTAATAATTGATAAATTATTAGAGATAGATTATATGTGTACTAAAAATTTTAGAATGACCAAAATAATATTTAGGAATGCTCACGTATACCTCACATGTATTTACGTGTAAATAAAAATACGCGTAATTACCTAATTTGGCCAAAAACTAAGCAAATAATTAAAGAAAATTATAAAATAATTATGGAAAAATCAGAAAAAATCAGAAGAGGATAAGATGCATCAATATCAGGTCGTGGCATGTCAGGATAAGAAAAAGAAAAATTAGCCAATAGAAATTGAATAACTTAAAAGCCAAAAATCAAGGAATTTGGACAAAGTCTTGTCAAATTAATGCATATTAATTACAGCAAATGTCTATAAATAGGGAAAAAATTTACAGTGCTCATTTGGACAGTTTGAAAAGTGAGAAAATTAGGCAGAGTCAAAAATTCGAGAGAAAATCTAGAAAATAAAAAAAAATAAGAAAAACTGTGCAGTTAAGGGTTTTAAAAGGAACCCACACCAGAAGAGGAGCTGGAAGTGGACGGCCACCACCACCACAAGGTGGTGGCAGCGCCCAGGCCGGCGACAAGGCCACGGCGGCCCGCGGTGGCCGGAGCCACCCGAACCAGTGAGTCCAAATTCCAGCCCGATTTTTTTGAAATTTTGTAAAAATAGTAAATATAATTAGAAAATTATGAATTTTGTTATTCTGAGATATTTTTGTATGTAGTTTTTAGGAAAAATTTTATTTTGATGAAATTATGTCCCGTAATATATGGTCCCTAAGAAATTGTGCAAAACCGAGCATGTTTCGGTTTAGAAATAAATGACCTTAGGAGTGTAGTTTCAAGCCCAAATTTTTTCTGTAGATTACTTAGATGATATAGAATAGTGCTATGAAGCCCTTTTTCAAAAATTAATTTTCAAAATTTTTAGATAATTTTTAGGCTCTAAAAAGAGGCATAAAATGGGTAATTTAGGGTTAATTATGTAATTAAATGACTAATTTCTGATTTAGTGAATAATTACATGTTTTAGGATGTTAAGATCTGATGGAGTATGATACTTATAGCATTTAGGGTGTTAGATGTAATTATTAGGTTAATTATGTAGTAAATTAGTAATAGAAAAACATAGTAAATTATGAGTTAATTTTGTAAATTAGAATAATTAGGTGTAAAACCTGATTTAGGATGGATTTAGACATTTTGAAATAATAATTGGTGTTTAGAGATGGTAATTAGGGTAATAGAAATATTAGAAATGCATTATGTGCATAATATGCAATAATGCATAATGTGTAATTATTGAAAATATAATAAATAGAAAATATTATAATAAAAATTGATATTTTGAGAATAATAAAAATGCACAATAAATCTGATAGGAAACTTGAATTTATGGAATTATATGAAAAATGTAAAAATTTGTCACATTAGGAGTGAATTCGGTACACTGATATGGATTTAAGTATACCGAGTAAAATAAACACTGACAAAAGGTAATGATGGTATTTAGGTTATCGGGAAATAATGTGATTAATTTCACATTATGGGTTGAAATTAATTTCTAGGGTTGGAATATAAAACGCTACTTAAAAATCGAACTAAAAACCTGGTTTAGAAATCGATGCGAAAATCGAACCTGAACCTAACCCCAAACCTAGAATAATTATAAAAGACTTAATACCTAGATAATTGGGCATATTAAACCTTAAACAAAACCTAACAAGAAGCATTATAGGATAAAACGAACCTATAACAATTATATGAAAAGCTGAAACCACGTTCGTGTTATAGGGATAACCGGCGATGGCCCGAGCAAATCGGACCTCGAGTGAACGAGCGAGGAGTCGAGGTAAGTTGGGATTAATACGATGCTGTATTTTGGAAGGCTTAAGATTATGCTTGGTTGTGCTTGTTAGATAGTTGAATGTATGCATGTGCTTGATTATGGGTGATGCCATGATTCTGTTTATTGCTCTAGTACATACTGTATGAATTGTATGTAATGATTGATCACCCTAAACTGGACCTAATCAAATATACGACCAGTAATCATAATCGAGCATGCATGGCAACCCGTTAGGGGATTTAGGACTCTCCGGCCAAATACCGACCCCTTCGGAAGGGATAGCGCAGGATTGCAAAATGGTCCCTTCTTCATCCTCAGTCGAACTAAGTGACAGGAGAGGAGGTCGCGGCGGGGGTGAAGACAGTGGTTCGAAGGTAGTCGCGGGAGGAGTAAGGTCTCCATTACACAAGCCTGGGTTTGGTCGTGAGCTGTTGCATTAACGGTAACTCCTCAACCCGGATTAGAGCGGGCACAATTTCTCTAATCTCACGACGGACCGGACAACGTCGTGCGATGGCATTTGCTTGCACATGCATTACACTTAATAAGTGATTGAAAACCTTGTTGTGTGTATGGTATAGTTTTAAGTCCTCCGTCCCTACTTACTGAGCTGTGGTTGCTCACATCCCTATAGACGTCGTGCAGGTGCTGGCTAAGAAGCGGCAACCAATTACTCAGAAGCTAGCAACTGTTGGATCCTGGGGAGTGAGGAAAAACATGTGAAGAATAAACACATATTTTAAGGTTTAAGTTTTTATTTTAGAATTACTTTTCATTTTGAATAATGTAACAACTAGGAAACATATTACGGAGAAATATTGTAAACCTTAATTACAATAGCTGAATTATAGCATATATATATTTCCTCGCTTTCTTAGATAAATGATTTATTTAAATTACAAATTGTCTACTTCAAAGCGGGTTAGTTGTGGACGCCTTGTGTAGATCAGGTCTGGGATAGCAGTTGTGAGGCCAACTTCTATCTTAGGGTGGTTTACACGGCGGGACTGTTACGACTCTGCCGCTTCGGGGCGTGACAAGATACTTGTAAGTTGAAAACCTATTCTCTCTCTTTGATATCTCTCATTATAGAGAAAATCAATTTGATAAAATTTTTAGGAACATCTAATTCATGATCTTGAACAAAGTCTAAGCTTTGATTTCATCTAATTTTGTAGGGATTTGATTAATTTTGAGGAGAAAGATTTGAAAAACCATTTTGAAGTTGCTGTACATTGAGTTGTTTTTATTTTGGAAAAATAGAAGGGGGAAAGCTTGGGTTTTTCTAAAAATTGATTTGGGACTTTTGAAGCTGAACATATTAGGAGTTTAATGCCATCAGCCACGCCTCGAAAACCATTCAAAAACCACTCAAACTAGCCAATTTCTTTTGTTGCACAAGTAAGTCCTCAACATTTTCTTGTGATTTTTAAGCTTGTTCATAAAAAGAAAAAACAAAAGAAAATTCTAGAAATTAAAAAAAAATTGATGTTAAGTATGTTTTGATCTTGTTTTAATGTATTTCCATGGATCTAGTATGTAGGTTTTAACTTTGTTATGTTAAGTATTTAGGTACTTTAATTTAATTAGTGTGGTAAAATTCTTTTAATAGGTTTTATTAATATGTCCTTATTAATTTTTGCATGTTAGGTATAATAATTTAGTTAAATGTTTTGTGACATGGTTGATTATGTCATTAGTGTTTCAACTTTAATAATGTTTTCAAATAAAGATGGGCGTCCTTTTCCTAAAATTTATTTTCTTTTCCATAAATTTTCACAAATAAAAAAAAAAATTTGGCCTTTTCCAATATTTAAGGATTTCCTTAAAATTTTTCAAAAGTAGACTAAGTAAACCTATTTTTCCCAAATTAATAAAATTTAATGAACTTAAAATTAAAAGAGTTTTTAGAAAATAAACTAAACCAACCAATTGAAGTTTTCTTAAATTGAGAACTATATGGACTTGATCCTAATTCGTAGGTACGTAGACACTTGGGTAGCTTAAAACAATAAAAATTTTTTTTTTCCCCTTTTTACTTTTTTAAAGCCCAATTTACTTGAAAAACATAGTTAAGGCCCATTAATCAATTTTATGAATCTCTTTTATAGAAACTATTTAGGTTTTAATAATTTAGCCTCCGAATGTAAGTTTTATGATTTCTATTTAGGGAAAATGCCACTTTGACCTTAGTATACTTTGCTCCCTTGAACTTTCAAAGTACGGTTTTTAGTTTCCGAACTTTCATAAATTGGCAAATAATCCCTATAACTTCTTTAAACTTTAATTTTGATATGTAAATACCCCTTAAACACCCCATAGTTTCTTAAACACCCCATAGTTTAGGAGGGTATTTACATACCAAAATCAAAATTTAAAGGGTCATTCTTAACTTAAGGAGTTATTTTGCTAATTTATGAAAGTTCAAGAACCAAAAACCACACTTTAAATGTGTAGAAGCGCCAACTACACCTAAATCAAAGTTTAGGAGGGTTTTATATAATTTTCCCTTTCTATTTTTCTAAAGTGTTTTTAGAAAACCTATGGGCTAGTAGTTGAAATTAAGGTTCATCCACCATAAGCCTTAATTTCACTTTTTCCTGATCTTTATCGAGTGGTGACTCCTTTTTTTAATTTTTTTTTATAAAACATTTTCTTCGTCTAGTCATGAGATTTATATTAAATAGGCTGGGTTTAATATAAATCAAGTTTAAAAAAGAAGGAAGCACCATTTTCAGCTTAACAAATTTGGCTACTCAACTGGGACCAATTTGTGAGCTAGCCATGAAAGAAATCCATAAAATTTAATTAGGCTTTAGTTTTCCTTTTCAGCATTTAGTCTTTTTATATTGATGCAAGGAAAAGAAAAATAGGAGGGTTGGCCCAATGGGCCTCTTGGAGGGATTTTAATCATAATGTATGTTTGGATGTAGTCAAATTCGGACCATCCTAGGAGCTTTGAAGAGGAGCTATTGTGTAAGCCTTAAGTGATGTGGTGTAACCACTGCTCAGGGCTAAGTTGGCCAACCTTACTCAAGTTTTAGATGGGCTGGTGATCCATATGAAGCCTTTTAAAACATAGAGACCTTTTAGAACCCACCCAATTGCATTTAAGAGCTTAATGAGTCAACAAGTAAACTATATGTGGCAAGTGCTTCAAAATAAAAAACTATAACATAATGGAATATGAAGTATCCATAATACACATACACACATACACACATATTTTGAAAGCTTGTAATAGATCAGTGTACTTTGAAATCTTTTTTTCTTTTTTGTAATTTCTTTTTTAGAGAAAAAATATGTAAAATTAGTTTTTCATTTTTTCATATAGAAAATTTTAGGACAATGGAGAAAGAAATATATATCAACAAACCTAAGGACCCTAAGGATGTGCTTAAGATGAGTAAAAGTAGTAGAGAAACTTTCAAAGAATATGCCCAAAGATAGAGGGGCATGGTAGCTAAGGTGACTCTTTCTCCCTTAGAAAAAGAGTTAACATCTGCATTCATCAGGAAATTAGTTAAACTATATTATGGGCACTTATTGAGTAACATAACAGCTAGTTTTGTAGATATCATGCTTATTGGAATTAAATTGAAAAAGTTATAAGAATAAGGAAACTAATTGGAAAAAGATTAGCTTCATCAAACTTTGAGGTAAATGTAAATGCTACAATGTTGAAGCCTACACCAAGTCTTCAATAAGTTAAAGGAAGTTGGGATTCTAACCTGCAAAGCCCTTAAACCAAACTATAAGCCACGAAATTTTGATTTGGATGTACACTATGACTACCATGAAGGTCAAATGGGCCATTCCACTAAAAGTTGATGGAAGTTGAAGAATGAGGTCTAAGACATTATTGATACAAAGGCTATCCAACCGGGGCCGTTAGAAGGGATCATTTGTAGTAGTGACCATCCTCTAAGTTATGAAGGGAAGTTAAGCTAGCCATCTTTAGCATCAGATATTGAAAGCTTACTACTACCATCTGAAAAGTTAGCTTGTTACTTGAAATAGTTGAGCATACCTCCTAGAAGCTAGTTTAATGGAACAAGTTGAAGAGCGAATGGGGACAAGAGAATAAGTTTAGGGGGCAAATTTTGTATCTTGAGTTATCTATTTTACCATTTCTTTCTTTTTAAGGATTGGCTTAATTGCATAACGGTATGTTTTTAAATATCCCATTAATTGAAAAGGATTAGGATAAAAAGAGGTAAATCATGCCCTAAACATTAACCTTTAAAACACTTAAGAGAGGAGTGCAATTAATGTGAAGATTTAGACTCATTCCTTGGAGGAGGTTCATCTTGAATTTGATACACTAATAAAAATGACATCAGGAATTCATTTTCATCACCTTAAACACAATGTATCCTTCGATAGCCCCATTGAGCCTTTTTAAGAAGTGTTTTTATAATTAAACCCTATTAAGAACTACCCTACACTAAGGCAATTAGGAGGATAGGGTTATTAATCAAGAAAAAGAAAAGGAGAAACTAATTTATGCTTATCTTAGTCGTACCAATTCATGGGTGATCATTACTATTGATAATACACTCCCTTAGAAAGGAAAAAGAGCCCAAAATCTAGTCTCGCAAGTTTTGAGCTATAGGCTATGCAAGAAGAAAAAGTTAAAGAAGTAGGTTTATCCACTCCATTGAAGGCTTACAAGAAGAATACTAAAGGGAGTGAAAGGAAACAAAAAGAAAGAAAGGAGAAACAATAAGAAAAAAGAGAAGAAAAAGGCAAATAAAGAACATTAAGGACAAGGCAAAATAAAAGGAGCACAAAAAGAGAAGGAAAAAAAAAGAAAAGGAAAAAGAGAAAGAGAAAAGAATCAAAGAGAAAAAGGGGCATCAAGCTATTTCCTTTGAGAAAAAGTAAACATAAGAGATAAGTTCGAAACAAGCACTAAAAGGAAATTGAAGCTCAAAATCTCAAGGTACCTTTTAAAGCCCCAAAAAGCTCAAGCACATCGAAAATCAAGGACAAGGCTTACAACTCAAAGCTCAAGGGCCATCCCATTCTATGGGTCCTCCCATAACTCTACCCTCAAGAAGTTCTTTTGACTAAAGGGAATGGGTTATTATTACTTGTGAAACTAGGCACAAGCCCATTTTAGTTTCTTATAAGCATTCTTGACTTATAAACCTAAGTTGAGAAGGCAATTGTTTTAAAATAGGCCTATTCATTGATCTTTTTTGAAATCATTAACCAAAAACCCATGCTGCATTGCAAGTTCAAAAAAGACCTAACAAATTGATTAAAGCATGTCGCTTGCAAAATTGACCATAATTTTTAGAATTAAAGTTAAGAGTAAAATCTGAGCTGAGAGAATGTGAAGAAGAAGTTTAGAGCCTAGGTATGACCCTCAGATAAAAGATGCCCAAGTTGTTATAAATAGATGGGAAGGCCCAACACTTAATTACAGTTTTCTTGGAATCTATAAAGAATCCATACTTATTAGCAAATCTTTGACAAAAAAAAAAAAGAAAAAAAGAAGAAGGAGAAGAGAGAGAGAGAGAGAGAGAGAGAGAGTTTTCATAGAAAAGGGGGGAAAATAAAAGAAGAAGAAGTAAGGGACAATCTTTCTTTTCCTCAATCTCAATAGCTAAGTCTTTATAACTTTTTTAGCTTTCATTTTCAAGACCTCTACTCCCATGATTGACCTAGTTGGTCAATTTTCTCTTGTTTGTCTTAACAATTGAAATCACGTAATTCCTTCCTAGATCAATTTCAAAATTTTGTCAAATTCAAATGGACTATTTGCTCGATGGAGTGCTATCATGTTTTCTTAAGATCTTGCTCCGTAGAGTATTGTCTTGTGGACCGCTTAGTCAATGGAGTGTTGTCTCATTTTATTTGAGTCGCCTGCTTAGTAGAGCATTGACCTAAATTTCCCAAGGATTGCTAACTAGGTGGAGCGTTGCCTAATGGACCGCTTAGTTAGTGGAGTGTCGTCTCCTTTTTTTTTTTGTTTTTTTAGGATTGCTTGCTCAATAGAGCACTATAATGGATTTCTTAAGGATCTCCTATTCGGTAAGTATTGTCCTATGGACTACTTGCTTGGTGGTATGCTATCCCTTTTTTTTTTTTCAAGATTTCCTGTCTAGTAGAGTGTTGTCTTGTTCTTTATGGATTGCTTGCTCGTGGAGCGCTATCCCTTATTTTAGGATTGTTTGCTCGATGGAGCACTGTCTTGTGGACTACTTACTCATGGAGTATTGTCCCTTTTTTTCACAATTTCCTACTTAGTGTAGCATTATCTTGTTTTCTACGAAGCACTTACTTGGTGGAGCATTGCCCATTTTTTAAAGTCTCTTGCTTAATGGAGTATTTTTCCTATTTCCAAAAGTACTTATCTCACTTGCTTGATAGAGCGCTATTTTATCAACTTGTCAAAGGGGCTTGTTCTATAGGTAGTCTGTTTCATCTTTTCAAAAGTTGTCATTAGGAACCTTTTTTAGACTTTCTTCCTCCCATAAGAGCAAAAATGGAGACTTCACCACAAGAGGAGCAATTGTAAATATTCTATTTTTGTCTTCTTTAAGTCCATGTCTAATTTAAAATCCCTTAATTTTTGGAAAAGGCCAATAAATAGAAAAAAAATTGAAAATAATGAGAAAATACCAAAAAATTTAAGAAACAAAGAAAAAAACCAAAAAGTAAAAGAAAATGAGAAAGAACAGAAAAAAAAAGGAGAAAACCTAAAAATTTAAAATAATTAAAAAATCATAAAAAGTGTCGCGCAGTAGCCCATTTAGGTGGGTTTAGGTTGGAAATAATTTTCTAAGGTCCAAAATAACTTTTAAAGTTAAAATAAGCATATGTCATTTGATTGAATTAAGAATTCCAAGTAAAAATGGGCTTTTATTAAAAATCAATTTTTTGGCCTAGTTTGAATTTCTCGTTTCAAAATACTTTGAAAGTATACTTTTTCAGTAAATCATAGCCTCAAACTATACCTCAATCGAAGTTAAAATAAATATTTTGTGACTATTTGAAGTTTTCAAATTAAAATGAACACGTGTACAAATTGAGATCTTAATTCAATCAAATTAAGAAAATTTTAGAAATATTTTGAGTATATATTTATTAGGTTCCTCATTTTATTAGAAAAGAAGTCGTATGATTTCAAACTGAAATGATTAATTGGGGTTTTTTTTTAGGTTGTTAACAAAAAAAGAAAAAAGAAGAAGAGGATGATGGAATAAAACCTGCTCAACGTAGAAAGGGAAGAAAAAGATAAGGAAAAAAAAGAAGAGAAAAAAAGGGGGCACGTGTCACCACATGGTACCCATATTTAGGTGTTACTTAGCACAACATATGGCCAACACGTAGCACTAAACGTGGCAATCATGGGTCAAAGGGTTAACCCTACTATTCTCTTCCCCATTCTTCTTCTTGTTCCCTAATTCCCCAACAAGCAAACAATAAGTGGGTTTTATTTTAGGAAACTTACCCAATTTTCTTTATTTGATTTTGTACATCGTTTTTTAGATAAAAAATCTAAAAAAATATGGAGATGAAAGCATGGGAAGTCTTCTTTTTGGGAAAGTTCATTTTTTAAATTATTGTCAAGGAAATTGTAAGGAATAAAAATAACAAATTCAGATATTAAATAGATACCCATTTATGACATCATGAACAAAATAAACAAATCCAGGTATTTTTCTTACAATAATCTGAAATAAACCATTACAAAATTGAAAACTACATCTCCTATGAGATAAATGAAATTAATTCATCCAAAATTTTCATAAAATCGTGATTAATATGAGTAAAAAAAAGGAAGAAACTCTAAAAACAAACTTGAGTGCCATTAATAAATGAAGATTGAATCTTTCTCCTAAATGGAAGTTTCTTGGGGACGAATCATGACTCAACACTATAAATTAATACCTCCTCCACACATTCAAAGTATCACATTTATTAGAAATCAATTACGAATCCATAATATGCTAGTCTCTCTCTTTAGATACTTGTAAGTTGAAAACCCATACTCTTTCTTTGATTTCTCTCACAATAGAGAAAATCCATCTAAGAAAATTTTTAGGAATATTCTATTCATGGTTATGAATAAATTTTAAGCTTTGACTTCATTCAATTTCATAGGTATTTGATCAATTTTGAGGAGAAAGGTTGGACAAACTGTTTTGAAGTTATTGTGCACTAGGTTGTTCTTTTATGGAAAAATCAAAGGAGGACGGTTTAGGTTTTCCAAAAATTGATTTGGAGCTTTAGAAAGCAATGTCTCAAGAGTTTAAGGCTAGTATCTATCCATTAAGAACTGATTGAAAACCATTTAAATCGGCCAACTTTCTTCTATTATGCAGGTAAGTCTTCAACCTTTTCTTGTGATTTTCAAGCTTATTCATAAAAAAAGAAGAAAAAAAAGAAAATTTTTGAAAAAAAAAAATGATGTTGTGCATGTTTTGATATGTTTCCATCAATCTAATATATTGGTAATAATTACTTTTGTATGATTATGTTGATTAATAAATTAATAACATGTTTTGTAGGTTTTAATTGTGTTATGTTAAGTACTTAGGTACTTCAATTTAATTAGTGTGTTAGCATTATGTTAATAGGTTTTATTAGTACCTCCTTGTTAATTTTTGCATGTTAGATATAATAAATAGTTAAATGTTTTGTGACATAGTTGATTATGTTGTTAGTATTTGGACTTTAATAATGTTTGCAAATAAAGATGGGCGTCCTTTTCCCTAAATTCATTTTCTTTTTCATTAATAAAAAAAATAAATTGGCTTGTCTCAAAATTTAGGGACCTTTTTGGAATTTTTCAAAAGTGGACCAAAAAACCTACTTTTCCCAAATTAATAAAATTTAATAAACTTAAAATGAGAAGAGTTTTTCAAAAAATAAAATAAACCAACCAACTAAAATTTTCTTAAATTGAAAACTACATAGATTTGGTTCCGCTTCGAGGGTTGGTAGGTGCTTTGACGGTATATAAGCATTTTAGGTAGCTTAGAAAAATAAAAAAATTTGTTTTTCACCCCTTTCCTTATTTTTAAAAGCCTAATTTATTTGAAAAACATAGTTGAGGCCCATTAATCAATTTTATAAATCTCTTTTATGGAAATCACTTAAGTTTTAATAAGTTAGTCTCTGAATTAGAGTTTCAAGCTTTTATTTTTCTATTTTTTTCCTTAGAAAACTCATAAGCCAATGGCTAAAATTAGGGTCCATCCATCCATAAGCCATACTTTCACTTTTTCTCGATCTTGATCAAGTAGTGAACCTTTTTATAGGAATCCGACAATCAAACTCCTAACCCGAGCCCAAGGCTGGAAAGCATGGCAAGACGAGTTTTTTCTTCAAGCACCATATTTGAGGAATTTAAACTATTGACTAGATGCCTTAGTTGAGTTGAACCTTTTTGTACTCATCAACTGTCTCCAGCTGTTCACCTGAACTACACTCAAACAACAGTACAACTTATCCAACCATCTGCCTAGCCAACCTAAATGTATAGATTGTCTTCTTTTTCTAGATAGTCACCCATCCATAGAGAGCCACGTATCTGAACACTCATATGATAGAATCTTCCATATAAGATGCCCATTTTTGTTATATTTTTAATTGTACCCTGTATCATTCTTATATATTACTTCTTTTGAACGTTACCCTTTTAGTTTTTTCCATTTTGGGTAAAATGCCCTAGTGTTATAGGTATAAATACCCATTGTAAAGATAGCCGCATCATCATACTCTTTTTGATATTTAATATACACTTCTCCTTTCGTTAACATTGGTTACAGTTTGTTTACTTATTTTACTCTTATCCTAGCCCCTAAGTAAGGCTAAGTGGCGACTACCCTCATTGGAGTAGCTCATGTATCATATCGAGTTGAGCCATGAGTTCTTGAAAGTTCCCTAGTATGTCATATCCTTAGAGCTACTTGAGGGTCTGCTCATTCACTTTTCCTATCTTTCATGCCATTCCCATTTGGTTCTTTAAGCTTTTTGCAAGCTTAGACCCATACTGATACCATCGCCCTTATCAACCCTTGGTATATATATCATCTTGATATCAGAGCAGAAGTTTCGCTTGAGCAAGTTGTATTTGAGCTTTAGTACGAGAAGTAATTGTTATGGTAGTATGTTGAAGTTGCCTTAAAGTTAGTTGTATGTATTTGAGTAAGTAAGAGGAGTAGTAGTTCATTGCAGTTATATACTCTGTTTTGCCTTACATCAAACATATGAAAACAAAGCAAGTTTTGGTTGGGTTTTATTGTTCATAGGAATAGTTGTTGTGCTTACGAAGTAGTTCGACATTCGTGTAGAAGGGAGTAAGTGTATTGTTCAACTTAGAGGGATAGTGTCTATTGTTCCTCAAATTTGAAGTTTGTAACTAAGTTTTGTTGAAGAAAATGATGGATTTGAGTGTCAACACTGATATTGAGGATGATAATAGTAGTATAGTCTACTATAGATGATAACCCCAAGGCACCCCCAAGAGTACAGATGGACAACATGATGAGGTAGCTAACCAGAGCTGTTAATGCAATGGCTTATCGACTTACTGAGGTTGTATAAAACACTCCATAGGCTACTCAACCTATTAAAGGATAAATCCTAGCTCGATAAGTTCGAGGTATAGGAGTAGGAGGATGAGTACAACAAAGAATTGAGTTAGGAGATATAGATGATGAATGGGAGGAAGAGTATGAAGAAGAAGAGGAGAGAGCTCAAGCACTCTAAGCTACTGAGTATGTGAAGCTTCATATTCTAAGCTTCAATGGTTCTAAATGCGTTGACTACTATTTTGATTGCGAGGAAAAGGTAGAGTGAGTTTTTTACTATTACCAATATGAGAACCATGAGAAGGTAAGGACTGCTACTGTAGAGTTCTCAAAATATGCCGCTATATAATGGAAGGACTTCCAAATCATGAGAAGACGAGAAGGATATAGAGAGGTGAACACTTGGCCTAAGATGAAGAGGATACTTAGAAACAAGTTCGTACCGAATACATATCTATAAAATACTTCTACTTGGCTTCAAGAGCTGAGACAAGGAAGTTGAACTATTGATGAATATGCTCAAGAGCTCTAAATGCTTATGATCCATTCTGAAGTAAAGGAGTCTTTAGCATGAATAGTATCTAGGTTTCTTACTGGATTAAGAAATGGCCTGTGAGATATTGTAGAACTTTAGTAGTTTACTATACTAGATGAGGCCATAAAAATAACCCAGCGAGTAGAGAGACAGAGGAGGAATAGGGTGATATGAACTTTGATGAGCCAACTTGTTTAGGGAAGTTATCAAGCTCAATAGAGTTTCAAGTCAACCCAAAGGGTAGAAGTTAGAGTTGAATAAAAGGGCTAACCAATTGATTATGAAGTGTTCACCAGAACATATAAGAAGGGATAAGGATCTAAAAGGAAGATGAGCTAAATTAAGTACTTTAAAATGCTAAGGGTTTGAACACATGGCTACTTAGTGTTAGAATCAAAAGACCATGATTATCAAGAGAGATGTCTTGAAGATTGAAGCAGATAGCACATATGAGGAACCAAAGGAGGAGAAAGAAGTAGGAGATGAGGCCAATGTTAATGCTAACTTAATTGAGGAAGATGTGTTTGTAGAGAACCTAGATAAGTTAACCCTAGTTGTTCGATGTGCGATGAACTTGGAACCCTCCATTGAGGAAGCATAGAGAGAGAACTTATTCCACATCACTTACAAAGTTGATGATCAAGTTTTTACGCTCATAATGGATAGTAGAAGCTATACTAATGTAGCGTTTGCTGACCTGATTAAAAAACTCAAGTTATGGACCATTCACATCTGAAGCCATATAAGTTACACTAGTTGAATGAGAAGAGAGTACTACATGTCACTCAGCAAGTGTTGTTGCCGCCAATCTCAATTAGGAATTATTCCGATTGAATTCTTTATAATGTATTACCCATGTGTACATCTCGTGTGCTGCTAAGCTGACCCTAACTTTTCGGTTAAAGGGTTATTCATGATGATTTCAAGAACATGTATGTATTTGAGAAGAATGGGAGGAAAATTATGTTAAACCTTATGATGCTAGGCCAAGCTAGCAAATTGTAAGCTAAAATTTATCGAAGATCAAATAAGGCTTTAGTTTGAGTAAAGCTAAACTTCGAGAAGCTATTAAGGCCAATGTGCTAACTTTTTTGTTAAGCCAATGACTACTATAATTGAAGGAGCTAGGTGAACAGCCCTTGGAAATCAAAGAGCTGTTAGAAGAGTATATCAACCCATTTACAGAATAGTTGCTCGATGGATTACCCCCTTTTAGAGGCATCTAATATTGCATTGACTTGATATTTGACATTGCCCTATTGAACAAATTAGTTTATTTGATGAACCCTTAACAAGTTGTTAAACTTTAGAGATGAGTCAATAAACTACTAATAAAGGGATATGTAAGGGAGAGTTTTAGCCTCTATGCTGCACTAGTGTTGCTTGTGCCAAAAAATGATGGAACTTGGTGTATTTTTTTAGATAGTAGAGTTGTCAATAAGATCACAATAAAGTACAGGTACCCCATCCCAATGTTATACGATATGTTGGATGGATTGAGTAGTGAAAGGGTATATAACAAGATTAATCTAAAGTTTGGATACCTCCAAATTCGAATAAGGTAAGGGGATGAATAAAAAATGGATTTTAAGACTCGACATGGCTTATATGAGTGGATGGTCATGCCTTTCGGACTATCAAATGCCCTAAGCACTTTCATGAAGCTGATGAATCATATTTTAAGAGATTTGATTAGCAAGTTTGTTATCATCTACTTCGGTGACATCTTTATCTATAGTGCCAACTTGGCAATGCACATCAAACATCTCATAGCTATTTTTTATGTCTTCCGAGCAAAGAGATTGTTTGAAAACTTGAAGAAATGTTATTTCTATCAAGAGGGAGTGATATTCCTAGATTACATATTTGGTGGAAAAGGATTGAGAGTAGATGAAGAGAAGGCACGAGCCATTGTTGAGTGGCTAACCCTAACTTCATGTGCTGAGATAACAAGTTTTCATAGATTAGCATCATTTATCCAATGCTTTATCTAATGATTTAGTACCATAGTACTGCCTCTAACTGAACTTACAAAGAAGAATTTGGAGTTTAAGTGGAGAGAGGAAGAGGAGAAGAGTTTTGCTGCGGTAAAAACAAGGTTGACCTCTGCCCTAGTCTTGGCTCTACCAAAATTTGACAAAGTATTCAAGCTTGAATGTGATGTGACAGGAGTCAACATTGAAGTTATGCTGATGCAAGAAGGTTGATTCGTTACTTATTATAACGAGAAGCTCAAAGGAGTACAATTAAACTACTCTATTTGTTATAAAGAACTTTTGCCCCTAATCCAAGCTCTCTATGTGTGGCAACATTATCTTCTATCAAAAGAATTTTTCATATAAATAGATGAGTTCTTATGATATTTGTAGAGCCAATCAAAGCTTTCCAAACACCAAGCCTGATGGATAGAGTTCCTAGATGGATTTAATTTTATCATTAAGTATAAGCAAGGAAAGAATAATGTAGTTGCTAATACTTTATTGAGGAGACATATTCTACTTATTGAGTTGTAGACTAGGTTGTTAGGGTTTACAAACATTAAGGACAATATCAAAATGATACTTATTTTGGCTCTATATATAAGTATTATGGAGAAGGAAGAGTAGTGGATGGGTACCATGTGGAGGATGGATATTTGTTCTAAGGTGGCAAGTTGTGTGTGTTGACCTATTTAATCAGAGAGTTGTTGATGAGAGAAGCCTACAATAAAGGACTTTCTAGACACTTTAGAGAGTGGAGAAAGCTACTGAATGATAGGTTCTTTTGACCTAGAATGAGATGTAACATGCATTGTATGATAGAGGGATGTATCATTCGCAAGAAAGCAAAAAGCTGAACAGAGCAAGGAAGAGCAAAGTAAGGAAAAGCATTGCCTCTGCTTGTTTTGATCAAATCATGGGCCAATCTAAGTATGGATTTTGTCCTCAAATTACCTTGAATTGCTTAAGGCAAAGATTCTATCATGGTTGTCATTGATAGCTTTTGCAAAATGGCACATCTTGTGCCCTATACCAAAACTAATGATGCTTCATCTATTACTTCTTTGTTTTTGTAGGAAGTAATTTGTTAGCATGGAGTACCAAAGAGTATGGTATTGAACAGAGGTCCAAAATTTCTAAGCCATTTCTAGAGAACCCTCTAGTGTTAGATGGGAACCAAACTACTATTTAGCACCTCTTACCATCCCCAAATCAACAACTAGACAGAAGTGGTCAACCGTACCTTAAGATCACTACTCCAAGCTATAATGAGAAAGAACTTCGCTGACTAGGACGTATGCTTACCTTTGGTCAAATTTGCTTACAATAAGGCAATACATGCCACCACTGAGCATGCCTTATTTGAGGTTGTCTATAGTTTCAACCCTAAGTTACCCTATGATCACACCCCAATGCCATCTATTGACTAAGAAGGTCTAGAAGTAAGAACTAGAGCCCATTCCATCCTTTAGATTTACTAATGAGTCACTTAGTAGATTAATTGAGCCACCAGAAAACTAAAGGAGAAAGGTAAGGGAAGGAAGACCAAGCAGTTTCAACTTAAGGTTCAAGTATGGCTACACTTAAGTAAGGAAAGATTCCTTAATAAAAGGAAGAACAAGCTATTTGTTAGAGTTGAAGGACCATTCAAGATATTGTAGAAGATTAATGACAATGCATACCGGCTAGAGCTTCCAAATGACTCTAGAGTATGAGAAGTGTTTAATGTTGTCAACCTTAGCCCTTATTAACTTGAGGAGAATTTGGATGAGGACTAGCTAGATTTGATCCGAAATCCTAATTAGCTTAGTAGGGATGATAAGAATTAGACTACTAGACCCCTGACTCAAGCCCGAGGATTAGAAAGCATGGCAAGATGAGTTCTTTATTCACATACCACATTTGAGGAATCCGAATTACTGCAATCTATTGACTTAATGCCTTGGGTAAGCTGAACCCTCTTATACTCATCAACCTAACCCGAATTGCACTTGAACAATAGCATAACTCATCTAACCATCTGCCCAGCCAACTTAAATTCGAGCCATATTAAATACGTTTGAGTTGAACTCACTTCGGAAGAATTATCTACACGGCTTGACATAGTTAACTTGCCATTCCTACTTGGCGCCTTGGCTCGGCAGTCACTAACTTGAATGTACAAATTGTCTTCTTCCACCAAACAATAACCCATCTATAGAGAGCCACGCATTTGAGTACTCATATGATAGAATCCTTTATGCAAGATAACCATTTTTGTTGTATTTTCAATCGTATCCTTTATCATTCCTTGTATATTACTTCTTTTAGATGTTACCCTTTTAGTCTTTTCCATTTTAAGTAAGATGGCCTAGTAATCTTATCATAAATATCCATTATAAAGATAGCCAAATCATCTTACTCTTTTTGATACTAAATCTACACTTCTCTTTTCATGAACATTGCTCATAGCTTGTTTACTTATTTCACTTTTATCTTAACTCTTAAGTAAAGCTAAGTAACAAGTACCTTCATTAGATCAGTATGTTATATTGAGTTCAGATGTAAGTCCTTAGAAGTTCCTTAGTGTATCATATCCTTAAAGCTGTTCGAGGGTTTGCTTATTTACTTTTCCTTTCTTTCACACCATTCCCATTTCATTCTTCAAGCTTTCTACAAGCTTGAACCTATCCTGATACAGCCACCCTCGTTAGCCCTTAGTATGGCGTATCACCTTTTTTCAAAAGGTTTTTTTTTTATAAAATCTTTTCTTAGTCTAGTCGAGAGATTTATGTTAAGTAGGCTAAGTATAATATAAATTGGGTTAAGAAAAAAAAAAGAAACTAAATTGTTAACTTGACAGTACCTACTAGAGATAAGTAGTTCAAAACTCCCCTTTCCACTAGCAATAAGTAGTTGTGAACTCCCCGCCACCTTCCTCGGCCACACGTATACACTGCGTACTTATCTCCTAACCATGTAGCTGTATTTTCTCTAGATAGGTAAACACCGTGTTTATTAGATGAAACCTATAACCATGCAAATATGCTACATCGAGGATCCATTTCTTTGTGTCTTCATCTTTAAGAGTAAAGTACTTTATGGGGCTCATCCAAATGGGCTTATTCTACACAGTTGAAATATCTAAGTCATACTTTGACTTGATCTGGAAAAACTTTTCCTTCCATAGATCAATCTTTGGCTTCATTCCATGGAAGAAGTGCATCACATGATTGCCTCGACTTATATAGTACACCTATCCCTTTAAGTTCAACTTTAGTTAGAAAAAGTATTGAAAAAGCTAAGTAGTTAGTCTCCAGAGGTGAAAGATGAACATAGCTTCAAAGGCCACCAACACTTGCTATGTGTTTAACTAAAGGGACCCCAAGCACACTCGGAAGTAGTTGAAGATGTCCCATTAGAACTTTAGGAAGGACATTTGAAGTCCCATATTGATATAGGACTCTAATATAAGAAAAAGGGCTTTAAGCTCTTAAGCTTACATGCCTTGTCACTAGGTTCGGACACCTCTACTTCCCAACAGTTCGTCTTGGTCCGAACTTCGCTACACACTTGAGACCAATTCTCCTCATCCTCATTGTTTGGAACATAAGTTCCTTGAACCTTCGACTCTACAACCATTCTTTACGTATCCAATTCCCATTGACTACCGATTGTTGCAACCATTGTCCTCTAGGGAGGGAGTAGGGTTGGGTACAATCTCCTTTTGAGATCTGCTTATCATAGTACCCTCACCTTCGAATCTTCATGGTTGCTTTGCCATTGCTGATAGCCATATGACTGGTAAAGCTTTATGAAAATAAGATAAAATAGTAGACAATGGAAGAAAGCGATGAGAAAATGAAAGGAATAGTATGAAGAGAATTTGATAGAGTTTTGTTAAGAGCAAGAGTGAAAGTGAAGAATGAACTGACCTTGAGAGCTTTTATATAGATGCTTGCAAGAATGCAAACCATCATTCTATGCTCTTTTTCCATGATTGTCTATGTATCATCATAAAGAACGAATGGCTCAGATTCGCTTGACACATAGATTACCAACATAGCCTTCATGTGTGCTTAGGAAGTTGCATACGTCTCTTGATAACCTTAAGTACCCCAACAATCATGTTGGTCACATCAACCGTCACATCATTTTGACAAACACCTTGTGAGGATGTCCCTTTGCCAAGACTTTAAGCCTATCCGAACTCAATCCTTAGTGCTCGAGATTAGGAAATGAGCTTACTAGTGAACTTAGTTTATTCATTCATTCAAAGTTTCTACAAAGTTTTAGGGGGTCAGCTTACCAGCTTCGAGTACAAGCAAAAGGAAAAGCTACAATGAGAAAAAACAAAGAAACTCAACAAATCTCTATACAATTGCAACTTGGCTGCATTGCTTCATAGGCTCTTTGTTCTCATTACTTGTTTAGTGTAGTTTTAAGACGAATTCCTCATCTATTAGGATAATAAGTGGTTTGGAATTTCTAGCCAACCCCTAGGGAAGATTCATGTTTGATTGCAACCCTACTAATGCTCATAAGCATCTATAGTAGTTGCCTTCAAACACTTATTAAGGTAGCATACAAACGTCTCCAAAGGAAAGCCTATACATACAAGCCTCCCTTGTAAGAATGGTGATACCATGGCTAGAGGAAGCCTCCAAAATATCCTCAATTTCTTCTACTAACCCATTTGGGTAGCTTGTCTACATGAGTAATGAAGGTATGCCCCTTAGTTACTACTTAGTAACTCACCTTAGTTATCACGAAGATGTCAACACCTATTGATCACTACTCGGTACAATGCCCTTAACCAAGGCAAGAGCATCCGCTAACACCTGAGCTCATATTAAGTTTTTGGTATCCATTGACTTGACCATCGCTTTGATGACTACAACATTTATAAGGGATCATGTATTGAAGACTCCAAGATACTTAAGTAGAGCCTTAGTTAAACCAATCGTCAAGGAAAAAAGAAGAGACAACTTCCCTTAGGACTTATCTAGTTTTTCAGGCAAGGATGAGAAAGAATGCTCCCCATGAAGCCCTTATATAAGCAATGAAGGAAAGATCAAACCATCAACGTATCTTTGCTACTCATTTAACGGCTAAAATTGCATTAGCATGTCAATCATCATTAATGCACTAATTATGCCATTCTTAAGGCACTTTAATCACCTTCTATGCTACATTCTACCCTAGGTATAGTTACTACACCTAGGAAAAGACCTGATGCTACATGAAAGATTAGACGTTGTACTAATTCAATCAACAGTGATGTTATGTAAGCGTTTGACATCTCTCCTCTAACTGGCCCTTTAAAGTCGACCACCATCTTTCTAGAAGTTGAGCATGAGTAAACCAAACCTTAACCTCCAAAGCATAGATTAGTAGTACTCTCTTCATCATCTCGATGCTGGGGAAAGGGGGTTAGAGGAGGTGTTGAAAGGTCCTTCTTAGCCTATTACTCTAGAGGCCTATACCTAAGTCAGTGGTCCTATTTAGTTTCCTTAAGCACCTCTTATGTAGAAGCCTAGGCCTTCCATTGGGCAGATCGACTTGTCCATGTTTTGAAGGACGAACTAGCTTAAGCTTAAGCACAGGCAAACCAATAATATGCTGAGTGCTGCATATAAACTTGAATGAGCTCTGAGTACTCCTTTGCTCTTGGATGAGGAAAGAGACTAAGAGCCTACTATGAAACCCTTAAGACGCTAAACTCCTTAAGTTCAAGCCTTAAGGACCCGAAGAGTCTATGGCAATCAAATCTACAGCTTGGCAATCCATTCCCAACTACAAAGCCAATCTATGCTCACTTCTTAGTGCTCAGATTAGAGAACACATTGTGGTATAAGACTTGGCTCTCCACTCCTCTTTTGCCTTATTAAATGCTACATAATAACCTGCTATACAACCTAATCATCTAGCCATCTAAGCTATGATGGCTATCCATGTTGATGTGATAGGTTCTTCCTTAAGATCTATCAACTGACAGAATGGAGCTGTCCTATCTTGTACTAATTGGGCCCCCATGCTAGATTGTGTATAAGCTAATCCCTAGCCAACACGTGACTCTAGTAAGTTAGCTTCATACCATATAAATAAGGCTTAAAGCCTTGGGTGAAGGGATCCTCTTCTTTCTCATCCAATCCTTCTCTTTGAACACTCCTTACTCACTTTGATCTCTCTCTTTCTCTCTCTCTCTTAACTCTAAAATACTCTCCTCGCTAATTTGAGCTTTAAAGGGCCCTTACTAACAATGCTATAAAGGCCTTCTCTGTTGGTCCACCATCATCCATGGCTACCAAACCACCAGGAGTGCATTTGAAAGCCACTCTTATGATATATACTATCACCAATTATTAATTTCTTCCATCTCTAAAAAAGCCTCCTTACCCTATAAGCTTAACAAACCTAGTAACTCCAATTTTAGTTCATCCCTAAGTTGTACTAATTGGTAGCGGAATGCACTTTAGTTATGTTTAAATCATTGAAGCTATCATAACCAACAATAATGCTAACAAGTGAATGGTGGAGCTTTTTGCATACTTAACCAAAAAAATTTTAAGTATATTAGCTTGGTAATTATGAGTGGTGAGAATATAATGTGGTTGCATTAGATTTGGTTTAGGGTTCTTACCAAAATTAAACCTTGCATAACTTCCTTTTGGAATGAGCACATTTTAATGGTTCAAGGAGCCAAACCAAATGGGGGTTCATTTTCATTTAGCTTAAGAGAACATTTATTTTCTTCACTTTTTTTTTATCATTTTATCATATTTTAATTGTTATATTTTCATATATCTATCTTTTTCTACACTTTTAAATTTACCTTTTGCGTTCTAATCAAGCTCTATTGTAATGAAATGATAGTTCCTTTTACTCATCTAAGTATAAACATGAGAATTTTCGAAGTTATTATAAATTAGATTCAATGTCAATAATGTATAATATGTATGATAAAAAGAACAATATAGAAGATCGATGGAAATCCTCTATATAAGTAAAAATTTTTATTTTCTTAATAAATGCGGTTCAATTCAGTTCAGCATTATATAGTTTACAATAAGGGTTCAATATATGTCTAGCATTTTTCTTAAAAAGAAATCACATAAATATAAATGAGATGAAATTAATTATCTAATTACTAATACTAAATTGCACTTTAAAGATGTGATATTATAATTTATAAAGTATTACATTTATAAACTACAATTTAATGAATTAGGTGTCATTACTAAATCATATTTAATAGATATGATATATATTGAATATATGACAAAGATAACATGTTAATGTAGCGGCTAAGGCATTTTGTGTACTGCAGTAAGTCTTAGGTTTGACGGTTGGTGCAAGTAGCATTGTCTGATTCTTGTTTTGTACAAGCTTATGTTGCATTTATTGTTTGTGATATTTAATACACAGATAATGGATGTTATATGTAATAAATGCAATATTAATATAAAATCAAAATTAAATTTATTAAATGTGATTTTGCATATTTGTGCAATTAATTTAATGGCATTTTTATTTATGCAATATTTATTATTTTTATGATAAATATGTAAATTTCTTTTACAAACAGTAGTAATTCAAATTTACTTTAAACGATTAAGATATTGGACTAAATTGCCAATCCAAGTTGCTTTATAAGCGAACTGCATTTTACGGTCTGATTCAACTTGGTTAGATCCATGATTTAGTTGGATTTGATAAACATTTCTTATAATTACTAATCACTTTTCATCTTGGGATTGGGACTTACGCATTACCGCTTCCAAGCGATAGGCCTAGTTTTGTTATTTTACTTGAGAAACTTCATACCATCACTCTGTAGAATTAGGCACTAAGTAAACATAAATATTTATTCTCTAGTCAAAATATTTGTAGCACTTTGTTGGATTCACATCTTATTAATGCAAAGGATAAGCTAAAAGAAGTATCAATCCATATCAGACAGGTAACATTGAACCGATATAACTAAATGTAGCTTCCATTTTTTTTATTGCAGTTTTATACTATTTTAATGGGCAAAATATAATTGTAATATCTCGGATTTCAAACTAATAAATTTAGGATTTTCAGAGTAAACTCTCTGTTTTTGTTAAAATTTTCCACTGAGACTGCAAAAGTTGAACAAAATGAGTGTATCTGTATTTGACCTTATTATAATTTAGCAGCACCACGTTTATTCATTCAATTACAATAAAACCCGGTAATCCTCCATGCAGCTAAACACGAATTTTTCATACCACATTTTTTTTTTTTTCTATTCTCTTATTGAGTAGAGTGATGGTTAAATTTAGATGATAACAAAACTGACCTTTATGTAAAGTTAAATATACTTTAAAATTCAAGGATGATGAATAATATATACATATATACTAATATACATGTATGTATATATGTACACATATGTATTTGTGTTGTAAGGGCCTCTTGGTCGAATTTTTCATACAATACAAATGCATAGGTATATGTGTATTTATTTACAACAAATCATACATATCAACAAAACTATGGACAGTAAAATGAGATTACTATAGTTTTTATGAAAAATTTTGATAGCTTTTTGTTTTTTTTCTATTGATGGATACTATTTTAGATTTTACTATAAATTAGAAATGATTTATTATAGATTAAAACTGTCAATAATTTTTTAAAAATAATCATATTATATGAAAACTTAAAAATGATCGTGAAAACTTTTAAATGAATGCACAGTAAACTTTCCCACATATTATTATATAACACCAATCGCCACTGCATATTCTGTTTTCTTCTTCTTCTTTTCTTTCTTTTTTGTTTTTTGGGTGAATGTACACACGTTCACAAAATGATCCTTCTTCGCGCAAGAATATGGTGCCATGAGGCACATGCAACAAATACCTCACATAAGTCAAATACAACCATCTGCCGATCACTCCAACATTTTTTTATTTCAGTCACGTTGATGCTTTTAAATGATATGGGACCATGTGAAAGCATGACCAATGACGTTACAGTTTTCATATACTATAAGCACGACCACTTTGATTTCCCCCCACACCCACGGAACTAAACTAAGCCACATGAACAACTGAGAAGATCATCACTACCACGATTTTCAAGCGACTGAACATAGGAAAGAGATCCGAGAGAGAGAGTGAGTGTAGAGAGAAGGTGAAAAAATGGGAAGAAGCCCTTGTTGCTTGAAGGAGGAGATGAACAGAGGTTCATGGACTGCTCAAGAAGATAGAATTCTTACAGATTATATTACAGCTCATGGTGAAGGAAAATGGAGAAATCTTCCCATGAAAGCAGGTACGGATCACCCAAAAAAAAAAAAATCTCTATTTATTAAGAGCTCAACAACGTTGTAAAATTCATCTATTTCCTCTTATCGTATTATTTTCTCAAGATAGTTTAATAGCGATAAATATCAGATATATTATTTGGGATAAAGCAGTAGATTCATTTAAAAAATTATCATAATTATCATACTGATAGTATATATTCATGAATTATTTTTAAATATGGTATACGGATTATTATTTAATTGTATATATAATACTGTTTATATAGCTTTATATTACTGTCAATGGTATTTTCTCATCAATATCAAATAAGACGGTATTTATAAAAAGTATTAGTCGTTCAAATTGTAGGAAAAATGTTGATATTATACACTAAGGGATGTTTTATTTTGCATAAACCAATTCAGGAATTGAAAAAATCAACACACTTTGCATAAGGGATACGCTTTTTGGAAACATAATTTAAAAGGAAAAGGATTCTTGTTGATTGGTCAAAATGAGACAATAATGAATAGCTATAATTGAAAATATAAGAAAAATATAGATGCCAAAAGGCAATAGTGATGCAAAAGTTTAAATAAAAGAGTAAAAAAATGATAAAAGACTAAAAACTATTAATAAAGAGGAAACATAATTAAAAAAAAAATTATTGACGGCGCAAATGATAGATATCTCCTTGGAAAAAAAGAAAGAATAAATCAAATTATGTCTCAATAATATTATATTTTGCACTAAATTGGGTATTATGGAAGTTTATGGACGTATAGATATATGCATATATTCTTATATCTTCTAATAGCAATAAATGGTTGTCCGTAGGTCTAAAGAGATGTGGCAAGAGCTGTAGATTAAGGTGGTTGAATTATTTGAGACCCGACATAAAAAGGGGTAATATATCGCCCGATGAAGAAGAGCTTATCATCAGGCTTCATAGGCTCTTGGGAAACAGGTCTCTCTCTCTCTCTCCCTCTTTGTGTGTTGGTCACTTATTAACTTTTTTTAATATAAAAATAAATACCGTACTTGTTTTATATCTGTGTATGACGAAGGTATTTTAAGATTTTTATTATTATTATCACTCTCTCAGTAGCATTTCAAGCCCAAATTTACTATTTATTCCAATGCAAAGCACTGGCTAATATTTTATTTATATTGATGATCTTGCTTACGTAGTCTGACATTTATTATATTTGCGTTGGATTTTATTTCTTATATCAACATCACGCGTGATATTCCATCAATCACTCACTGTATATTATTTTACAATCAACTTGAATTTTTTTGGTCATTCTTCTGATAAATTTCGCACCAAGATTTGGTGAATCAATATGCTCAAAAATTGTGATTTTGTACGTTGATTATTATTGAATATATAATTTATAAAGGGAGAAATAGAATTTAAAAAGAGTATATAATTCTTGTACGTTGATTATAATTGAGATGGGCTTCAGTAGGCAATAATATTGAAGAAAATTAATATTTCATATGATTTTTTTTTTTCTTTTTTTCCTTTAAGGTGGTCTTTAATCGCAGGAAGGCTTCCAGGGCGAACAGACAATGAAATAAAAAATTACTGGAATACCAACTTAGGCAAAAGGGTGCAGAATAACGAACAGATGTATGCTTCCCTTATTTCTCAAAAATGTAAATCTTCAACCCAGGAAAATAAGAAAATAAATGATAATAAGGATTCATTGGAAATAATTCCACAATCAACAACGAAGATCATCCAATCATCATCTCTAGCCATAAAGACCAAAGCATTCAAGTGCTCTAAGGTGATTACAGACGCACAGCCCCAACAAAATGAGAATGTTGACCGCCAGTTAGTAACTAAAAGCAACATGTTGAGCCAGTTACAACCGTTGGAAGGAGAACATGATTCATCGAATCAGACGGCTAAGAAAATATCATCATCATCATCTTCATTATGTAAATCTAAAGATCATGAGGATGCTACTGATCTATTGATGGATCTTCACGTAGAGGACTTTTGCATGTCAGATTTACTACATTGTTCGGATTTCCAAGATAGTATGGCTGACATTTGCAATAATAAGGACTGTTCGCCTTCCTCGGATCAACAATCTATGATTTTCTCGGAGGAGACGATGCAAGATTATTGTCGGAATCTAAGCGGTTGCGCTAAATTTACACACGAGGAATCAAACAATTTCGAATCTCTCTCTTCATTTCTTTTTGACACTAACGTAGAAGAATGGTTAGGAAATTAACCTAGCTTATAGTTGTATGTATGTCCAAAAATGTTTAAGATCAATAAGGACATGGTATATTTTAGTGTGTTTTTGCATAGCTTATAGTTGTATGTATGTCCAAAAATGTATAAGATCAATAAAGACATGGTATATTTTAGTGTGTTTTTGCATTTAAGTTCCTCGTTTTTTGGGGATAGAATACAAAACGTGGAAACAAACTTGTTTGTAGCCGTGCTATCGGACGACATATGTGAAAGCTACTTGCTTGATCACGGAAGATATTGACTATCACACAATTAATTAATTTTATTTTATTCATGTCGTGTGGGGTTGCTTAATTTTCTGATGCAAGTAAAGAGACACTGATGGATGCAAGCTAGAACTACTTTCATCCTTTTATAGTCTTGTATTCTCATTTTCATAGTGAAAAAGTCCACAGAATTATTAATCGATTTTAAGACCTTAACCTAACAACATAATTCATTAAGGTCGAAGGTGCTAGCTCAACTTACGTTTTTAGTTCCCACCCCCAAACTCAAGTATTAGAAACGGCGAGGGAGAAAAATGAAAACTGAGAGAGGAAATTGTGAAAATGAAAGGATGAAACATTGATATAATCAATTCAAAGCAACGATACAGTATAGGCTTATTTTTCCATCGCATGAATTTCAAAAGATTAATATCATTTTCCCACAAATATCTCATATGGGTC
Source organism: Lumnitzera littorea (assembly GCA_024138015.1). Taxonomy (NCBI): domain Eukaryota; kingdom Viridiplantae; phylum Streptophyta; class Magnoliopsida; order Myrtales; family Combretaceae; genus Lumnitzera; species Lumnitzera littorea. The sequence continues at coordinate 17,660,999 of JAMXBB010000007.1, forward strand.
TCATTTTCATAGACGATGAGTATATCTGCCCCAAATTAGGTTCATCAAGATGATTAAGAATTTATATCCATTCATCCATTATGATTGAACCCCATATAATATGGTTAACAAATGATTGAAAGCAATTAAAAATCAATAGTTAGCAGCAAAAGACAACGGGGAAAAGATGTTGTGATAGAGGATTCAATAAATAGACTTTTAGGCAATGAAACCTTGATGCACTAAGGTAGTGCATAGTTTTGGTTTCCTATAGATGGGTGAACATGAGAGCGATTTGTGTCGTGGAGTGAATATATGTTTACTACGAAAACATTCATGTTAAGTGGCCCCTCACGAATTTGAAAAATGAAAACGACCCCAACGTCGTCGTCGACTTTTCAATAATGGAAGTTGTCCATATTCATTGGGATTACTTTGGGACATTAGCATTTTCAACAAGATATTCGCTATTTCTAATATGGTAGGGAAATAGCCAGGGATGTCAATTGATGAGTGATATTCGCTGATGTCCACCTGGTATATGCTAATCGTTCTCTTTTTAATAAACCCAGTTCAACTTTCAATCTTTTACATTTTACCCTCTTTAAACTATTAAAAGGTGGGCTCTCTCAATTTCTCTCCCCCAAAAAAGAAAATCCTAGAAAGTAAACCTTATTGCAGACATCCTACGAGTGGTTGCCCCCTCCCTACCATCCACTCATTCCTTTCCATCAAACAATGAAAATAAATAAATAGTTTTGAGGACCACTTAAGAAGCGATGAAGTAGTTGATGGTGCATTTATCTCTCTGTCATATCCGCTCCAAATTACCATCCTCTAGCCCAACAAACCTTCCCGCTTTCTTCCATGTATGCCATGAATCATCATTAAAGCAATTTCTTCTTGCACTTCTTGTCACTAAGAGTTTTATACCTTATATTATGGTTAGATCTCTACAAGAGGGCTAAATAAACTAACTCACCTTAACTCACTTCGACCTACAAGTTAAATAGGCTAACTTACTATGTATGAGCAATCCTGCAATGGTATGATCTTGTTCTATGAATAATACGCTAGAAGAAGATGAAATTCTTTGGTTAGATTATGTTGAAGTAAAACTAAAAACTAAGCCTGTTACAAGAGCTAAAAGACTTCATATACAAAGCTCCTTAGTGTAACTAACTAACTACTACAACCAATCATAAAAGTACATGTGTACAAGTATCTATACATAAGCATGATAGAATAAATAATAAATTCCTCTATCTCAATAGCCGCCCTACCCCCGGGAGTCAAGACAAGGCCCAACTTAACCAACACATCAGTAAGTTTGATAGTAGGAAGAACTTTTGTAAAAGCATCAGCAAATTGCAAAGATGTGAGAATATAAGTAGGATGTAAAAATCCTTTAGAAATATGGTCTCAAATAAAACATATGTCAACCTCAATATGTTTGGTATGGCTATGAAAACAAGGTTTGGTAGCAAGTTGGAGTGCTAACTTATAATCACAATGAAGTTTAATAGGTAAAGAAATGAGATGCTTCAAACCATTCAATATATTGTAAATCCGAAGGAGCTCTTTGGTAGTGGTTGACATGCTTTAATATTTAGCCTCGATAGTAGAAGTGCTACCAGCAGCTTGCTTTTTATATTTTTAAGAGATGAGAGATGATCTAAGAAAGATAAAATACCTTGTAATTGATTTATGATCCATAAAGGATGAACTCCAATTAGAATCATTAAAAGCTATAAGGTCAAAAGAGATAGAGGATGGATAAAACAACCCTAAAGAAACAATTTATTTCAAGAAATGAAGGACATGGAGGGCAACTTGATAATGTGAAACTCTCGATTATGAAAGAAATTGACTAAGGTATTGAACCACAAAAGAAATGTCTAGGCATATGATTGTTAAATATCACAAGTGCCCAATAAGTCATCGATGGGATAAAGGCTGATCAAGAATAGCACTATCGTCTTTTGTCAATCAAAGTCTAGACGGAAATGGAGTGATTGTAAGCTTACAACTTGCCATTCCAATGTGTCTTATAATATATCAAGGATGGACCTTCTCTGATTGACAAGAATTCCTTGAGAAGTTTGGCATAATTTAAGACCTAAGAAAAAAGGGCCTTACCTAAGTCCTTAATGGTAAAAGCAGTGTATAAATCTATCTTCACTTGAGTAATAGCATGAAGACTTGCACCAAGAATTAGCAAATCATCAACATAAAGAAGTATGACTGTAAAACTAGTAGCAGTGATGCGAATGAATAAAGAGTAATCATTCTTAGATTGAGAACAACCATGAGCTATTAAAAATCGAGAGATTTTAACATACTGTTGCCTAGCAACTTGCTTTAAACCATAGGGAGAATGTTTTAACTTGCAAACCTAACCATGAGAGGCTTAAGAATAACCTTAAGGTAGAACCATATAAATTTCTTCATTAAGAAAAGTATTATTGATATCAAGTTGGAACAAAGGCTAACCTTCAATAGATGTAATAGCTAGTAAGATGCGAATTGAAGCCAACTTTGCTAAGGGAGAAAATGTGTCATGATAATCTGCTGGTATAGCCTTTAACTACTAATCTCGCTTTATATCATTCTGTAGTCCCATCTTGCCTATATTTTACCTTATAGACTCACTTAAAGCCAATAGTTTTCTTCCCTTTACGTAAAAATGTCAACTCCTAAGTGTTATTCAATTCTAAGGTCTTTAACCTCTTTTCCATAACTTATACCTAATTCTTATCTTTAACAACTTGTGAATAACAAGTAAGCTCTTTAATTGTTAACGTTTATGCCAAGGATAAGGATGTATATGAAATGATAATGGAGAAAGAACAGTATTTGAGATGGTGTTAAGGCCAGTAGTAAGAAAGCACATATAATTCTTCAATCAATTAAGAGGTTGTCGAGTCCGAGTGGAATGACAAAGAGAACTAAAACCAGATAAGGAATTGGACAGAACAAGAGTAGAGACATTAAGATCATTTGGATGAAGACTTGTAGATGTAGCAAAGAAATTATCAAAATTGTAAATGTCAGGATGAGAAGAAATAGGATAAGGAAGTGAAGACAAAGGTAAAAACTCATCAACAAAAGACACATAATTATGTAAGGGACAAGTAGAATATTGTGCATAAGTAGAATCAATGCTATTATTTTTTGCTCCTAACTGAAAAGGAAAAATGTTCTCTTGAAATATAACATCTCAACGAATGATTAGCTTGTGATCTTCTAAAGAGTAAAGTCTATATCCTTTCAAACCATTAACATATCTAAGAATAACACAAGGCACTCCTCTAGAATCAAATTTATGCCTCGAACGTTGCTGTTGAGCAACAAAATAAGACAACTAATGATATGAGACAAGTACACCTATTAAATTCTAATATAGCAGATATGAGTCCGAGTCAATCCCTCATAGACCTCGAGTACTAATATTAACCTTAGCTCTATTATCTAACTAGAAAATTATGATGAGTTGCATGAATTAAACATACTAAAATTAACAAATTAATCTAATTATGAGACATGACTAAATAATTTAAGAAGCAATAAAATTAAGAACGACATTAAAAAAGAAAATAACGTATTTAGGAATTGTTTTCCTTAGTGTTTAACATGTGACTACTAAAAATCTATTCAATTCCATCACTATTATTTTTTATTGGAGGGATTCACAATTGAAATTAACACCTTTCTTAAGCATATTAATCCTAACTTTAAATTATTTATCAAAATCTCTTCACTTGGTAATATAATTTAGAATTGTATTAATGAACAATGAATTCCCACACAAAAATAATAACTTTCCGAAAGAATCATGCATCTTTTCTCTAAGTATATATGTAATTTTCTTTAATTATGTCAAGATCTTATTACCTATGTGATTTCCCAATCACTATGCATAATATTATCAATTGATACCTTAGAAATATCAATTAACAATATAAACACATAATTGAACTAAGAAAGATAAAAAATTTATTAGAAATTATTATTAAATCCAATAGTTATATGAAACCCTAAGTTCCACAATCCTAAATACAAGGATCTTAAGCTATCATGATGAAATTAGAATAAAATTGTAGCAAAATTAAGAAGTAAAACATGGAAAAACTCTTTTGTTGATGAGAAATCTCTTTAATCTCAAAGTTAGGTATTGCTTTTGCCTTTTTCTTCTTCTTCTCTTCAATTCTCTTCTATGTTCAATGTGAAAAGTTATGTCCAAAACCCTCATAAGTTCTTATATAATATATTAGAAATTTTCCTTTTTAGTCACTAGACATAGCTTAGGACATAGTTGTATCCTTAAGTTATGTAACTCGCTAACTTTGAGTACTAAAATCATCCTTAGTGGGACATGCCCCAAGTTGTGTAACTTTTTGACAAAAAAATTGTCACTTTCTCCTATTATATGAACATGGCCTAAGGAGACAATTATGTAACATCAAAACTTCATAACTCATTCATTTAAACTTTTAATTAAGTGAAACTTGATTCCTTTTCTTTGTTTTTAATTTAAGAACGCATTCAAAGCTTGAAATAAAAAATTTACTCAATTAAGTATTGATTTCTTTAAAAACAACAAAAAATATAAGGAAAATGCTTTAAAATCAATATGTAAAGTATATTTAAAATAAGAGTTATCAATCAATCATATGTAAATGATCATAAGTGGGATTAATAGCAAATAGAAATTCATGTGATCATTTCTAGCCTAACATTTGCTGTGGCATCTTGTTAATTAGATAGATAGCAGATAAAATGCAATCCCCCTATAAAATTTTTGGAATATTTGCATGAATCATTAAACACCTTGTTGTATCTAAAATGTACTTGTGTTTTCTTTCTATACAGTCAACTTGTTGAGGCATATTGATGGTAGTCTTTTGATGCATAATACCTAACTTATCAAACATAGATTGAAAACTATTTGAAAGAAATTTTGTCCCATGATTAGAATGTATGAATTTAGGAATGCAAGAAAAATGGTTTGAAATATAAGTAAAGAACTTAGAAAGGATTTTAAGCACTTAAGACTACAATGCTTCAAATAAGTCTAAACACCCTTAAAATAGTCATTAAGTATAGTAAGAAAGTACTTTACTCCTAAAAAAGGAAGAGCACAATAAGGAACCCGTACATCAAGATGTATCAAATGAAACAAAGCAGATGATTGACTTTCTGACCTTTCAAAAGGTAAATGATGAAACTTTAACTTATTACAAGTTTCACAAAAGAAGTCTTTGATAATAGAAGGATTAAAACCCTCAATGTGTTTCAATTTGTGGGCAAAAGAATGCCTCATTAGAGCATAGAAAAGACCTAGATCACTACAAACATTACAAGAAAGATTTGGGTAGAAACTAATTAGAGCTCTAAGAGTCTCTATTGTTGAAGAATCCAAAAAATATAAGCTATTGCACAAATGTACTGATGCTACTGTATACTTGGATTTTTGGTCTTGAAATGTTAGACCAATAATGTCAATAGTAATGAAAAGATTGTTGTCATGAAGGGCTCTATATACTAACTGAAGGTTATGGTTGAAGTTTAGTATGTATAAGACTTTACTCAACATAAGATGTTTGTTAATGTAAACAATGCTTGTTAAGTGAACTTTCTTAACAATACCATCAAGCAATTGGACTATTATTAGATGTTATAGTGTTTAAGGATTCAAAATAATGGTTTTTAGAAGAAGTAATATGATCAATGACACCACTGTCTATAATCTAAAAGCTATTACTATTATTCATAAGGCTAAAGGATATAAAAGAATCAAAGGTACCTACATAGTGTATTGTTGCCGTATTCACAACCGAGTTTAATTCCTTTCTAATTTGTTTACTTTGCATTAGCTTTACTACCTCTCAATAAATAGTCAATGCGATTGCTAGATCTAAAGACCTTTGCATTTCTCCTAACTAGCAACACCAAAAGAATCATCAAGAGGAGTATCTGAGTTACACAAGTTAACCTTCTATGTTTCGACTTTAGCTGTTGTTCTATTATGAAACTTAGACACCCTTTGACTTGCATTCTAGTCCAAATATTGTATTAGTCGGAAACAATTCTCAATTCTGGGACCCTCATTCTTATTGTGCTTACAAATTAATCTGCTAGTAGATACATTCCTATTCTTTTTCCTTTCTGTCAAGACTACAATCTTATTTGTAGCAAATGTTGATGACTTAACATCAAAACTAGCATCACTAATTTGTTTTTGCTTTTCCACCTATTGGACTAGGTAAAAGGCTCAGTTTACTATAGACGATGACTCCATATAAAGAACTTTGATTCCTAACTGATTCAAATCCTTAGTTTAGCCCTATAAAAAATAACATCAACCTTCCTTATGACTTACAGACTATTGTCCTTTCGAGCAACCACACTCATAAGTTGGATAGTTATTTAATGCTTGTAATTCATCCCACAATATTTTAAGAGTAAAATTTAATGACCTCCATCATCCATTTAAGGGTTCATGCATGGGCCGTAATGGGAATCAGGCTACCGAACCTATAACCTGCAGTTGAGCTTGAGGACTAAGGGGGCTGGCATGACAAATCCTTCTATTTTAACTAACCCTTGCCAAGGTCGAATACTTCCTTGCCAAGTCACCCTTCATTTTGTGCCGTATGATCACCCATTTTTCTATAGTATGCCAAGTTGATAATTACTCTCTAATATTGAGTCAACTAATTACTCTGCATATTCCTTGTTAAGAAGCCGAAAGAGAGTATCCGAACTGAATAAGCGATCCTTACTCAAACAAGCCCATTTGTCCGTACTTTTTGTCTGCATCTTCTAATAACCTCGCCAATGTAACATCGCTACGTATACAGTATCATGTGTACAATCCGTTGTACTAATAATTGTTTTTTTTTTATATTTATTTTTACCCTTTTGTATCTTGTACATTACTTTCTTATGAAATGCCCTTTTTGTCTTTTCTTTTTTAGGCAAGTTTCCCTAACTTATGAGTATAAATACCCTTATACTTATAATAGAGAATAGATCATTCTTAATACACTTTTAATTACTTTTTCTTCCTTGTGTAAAACACTATTTGTTTACTCTCAGTAGCATTCTTATCCTTTCCCTTGAGCAAGGTTAGGTGGCAAGTGACCTCACCAGACCAATTCATGCATCATATCGAATTATGCCGTAAGTTCTCGGAAGTTCCATTAGTGCGTCATATCCTTTGAAGTTCTTCATGGGTTTTGCTTATTGTTTCATTCTTCATTTTTGCCCTTTTCACACTTTCCCCATTTATCCTTTTTCAAACTTTCTATAAGCTTAGAATCAAAGCAGAGGTTTTGTGTAAGTTGTAGTTAGTTCTCCTTAAAGTTCTGTTATACCTTGTTTTGCATGTACAAAACAAAGCAAGTTACTATGCTCATTTGACTATTGTTTTGTTAACTATTAATTTCTTGAAGTGTTTGTTTAAGCTTTGAATCAGTAAGAAAAAATGATAGACCCAAGTATGAATGTTAATACTGGTGATGATAGTAGAGTTGTCTATTGAGGACGATAGTCTCAAGGAACTCCTAGAAGTACTGACGAAAGACTCGATGAGGTAACTAACATCTTAGTGAATCTGACTTGAGCTGTTCATGCGCTGTAATGTTGACTTACTGAGGCTGTGCAAAACACTCTACAAGTTGCTTAACTTGTTCGACCATTTCGAGGTTAGAACCTAACTTGACCAATTCGAGGTAAAGGAGTTGGTGGACAAGTAAGGTAAAGGATAGACTTGAGAAAGCTTGATGAAGAGGAAGAAGAGTATTTTGAAGAAGAATGTGTACAAATCCCCAGAGCATCTGACCATGTAAAGCTTCGGATTTCGAGTTTTAATGGATTTGGGAATGCTGATGAGTACTTGGATTAGGAAGAGAAGGTAGACCATATATTTGATTACTATCAATATGAGGACTATGAGAAAGTAAGAACTGCTACTGTTGAATTATTCAGATATGCTGCCATGTGGTGGAAGAATTTTCAGGCCATGAGACGACGAGAGGACTATCAAGAGATTAACACTTAGCCGAGATGAAGAGAGTGCTTAGAAACAGGTTCATGTTGGAAACTTATCTCTAATATACTTTCACTCGGCTTCAAGAGCTGAAATAAGGAGGCCAAATAATTGATAAGTATGTTCAAGACTTTCAAATGCTTATGATCCAATGCAAAGTGGAGAAACCACTAGCTCGAACAATCTTAAGATTCATTATTAGGTCGAGAGGAGACATTCAAGACATTATGGAGCTTCAACGATTTGACGCCATGGATGAGGCTGTTAGGATTACCTAACAAGTAGAGAGGCAAAGAAGGATTTGAGTACCGATAAGGATGTTGACTAGTCGACCTAGACAAGCAAGTCACCAAACTTTGCCGAGTACTAAGCTGAGAAGAAAGGTTGATGTAAGAACTGAGCAAAAAGGTCGACTAGATGATGAAATGCCAACTTAAACATATGAGAAAGGGCAAGGGTCTAGCAGGAAGACCAACTAGATCAAGTGCTTCATGTGTCAGGGGTTCGAATACATGGCTACTTAGTGCCCAAACCAATAGACGATGGTCATTAAGGGAAACATCTCGAAGCTTGAAATAGAGAGTACGAATAAGGAACTTGAGAAAGAGGAAGTTCTTGCTGAGAAAGAGCTAATTGAGGAGAACATGTTTCTTGAGGATATAGATCAATTACTCATGGTTGTCCGATGTATTATGAATATGGAACCCTCGTAAGAGGAGGAGTTGAGAGAGAATTTGTTCCATACCACCTATAAAGTGAATGATCAAATGTGTGCCATCATCGTAAATAGTGGAAGCTATACCAATGTGGCATGAGGCGATCTTGTTTCAAAACTAAAGTTGTCGACTGTTGCACATTCGAGGCCGTACAAGTTGCATTGGTTGAGTGAGAAAAGGGCATTATATGTTACTCAGCAAATATTACTACCAATCACTATAGGGAATTACTCCAACCAGATTCTCTACGACGTATTGCCCATGTGCGCTTTCTACGTATTGCTAAGTAGATTGTAGTTGTTTGACAGGAGAGTTATACATGATGGTTATAAGAATACGTATATGTTTGTGAAGGATGATCGAAAGATTACACTAAACCTAATGCCATCGAGAGAAGTTCATAAGTTGCAGATAAAACTTGCTCGCGGATAAAAAAAGGCTCTAGTAATGAGTAGAGCCAAGCTTTGAGAGGCCATCAATGCTAATGAGCCGACCCTCTTATTGATCAGGTGACTATTTCAAATGAAGGGGCGGGGTGAGTTACCTCAGGAGGTCAAGGAGTTATTAGATGAATATGCCGACTTGTTCACAGATTAATTACCTGAGGAGGCATAGAGTATTGCATTGACTTAGTACTTGGTGCTGTACTACTGAATAAGTCAGCTTATTGGATGAATCCTAAATAAACTTCTGAACTCTAATGTTAAGTTAATGAGTTGCTAGAGAGAGGTTATGTACAAGAGAGTTTTAGTCCTTATACTATACCTACACTTCTAATGCCAAAAAAGGATGGAACCTGGTAGATATTTGTAGACAGTTGAGCCATAAATAAAATCACAATCAAATATAGGTATTCGATCCCAAGGCTAGAAGACATGTTGGATGAACTCAATGGAGCCAAGATTTTCAGCAAGATTGATCTTAAATATGACTACCATCAAATCCACATGAGACCAGGTGACAAATGGAAAACTACGTTCAAGACTCGACATAGACTTTACGAGTAGATGGTTATGCCTTTCGGCTTATCGAATGCCCCAAGTACTTTCATGAGAATGATGAACCATGTACTGAGACATCTCATAGGGAAATGTGTCGTGGTATACTTTGACGAAATTTTGATCTATAGTATTGACATGCTAAGTCACTGTGAACACATTAAAGGAGTCTTAGATATCCTCCGTACCAAGAAACTATTCAGCAATTTAAAGAAATGTTACTTTTGCCACGAGGAAGTGGTATTCTAGGCTATGTAGTCAATAGAGAAGGCTTACGAGTTGATGATGAGAAGATTTGAGTAATTGTCAAGTAGCCGACTCCCACTACTTGTGCCGACGTTAGAAGCTTCTATAGACTAGCTTCATTCTATAGGCAGTTTATCCAGAATTTTAGTACCATCGCTGCATCTTTTACCAAGTTAATAAAAAAGAACGTCGACTTCCGATGGAGAGAAAGGGAGAAGAAGAGTTTTGCTAAGATAAAAGAAAGGTTGACCTTTACCCTGGTATTAGTACTACCTGACTTTGATAAAATTTTTTAGTTGGAATGCGATGCATTGGACATTACAATAGGCGTTGTCCTAATGCAAGAAGACTAACCAATTTCCTTCTACATTGAGAAGCTCCGAAGACTACAGCTGAACTACTCCGTATATGAAAAGGAACTTTTGGTACTGATCCAAGCAATGCAAGTATGGCAACATTATTTACTACTGAAAGAATTTATCATATATACTAACCATGAATTGCTGAGGTACCTCCAAAGTCAGACCAAGTTGTCAAAGTGGCAGGCAAGATAGGTTGAATTCCTTAAGGGATTTAATTTTATAATAAAGCACAAGTAAAGAAAGAGCAATATAGTTGTAGATACTCTTTTAAGGAGACATGTGCTTTTATTAGAATTGCATACCAAACTATTTGGGTTTGCAAGTATCAAAGAACAGTACTCTGAGGATCTGTACTTTAGACCCATAATTTCATGATGTGTCAATAGGAGGATAGTGGACAAATATCATGTGGAGGATGGCTACTTATTCTAAGGTGGAAAATTATGCATATCTACTTATTCACTAAGGGAGCTACTAGTTAAGGAAGCCTATAATGGAGGTCTCTTTGGACATTTCGGGGAAAGGAAGACCTGTGAATTGATAAATGGCTAATTCTTTTGGCTAAGAATAAGGAAAGATGTGCATTGAGTTATCGAAAGTTGTGTCATGAGCAAGAAGGCCAAGTTTTGAGCCAAGCAAGGGAAAGCAATGGCCCTACCTATTCTGATGAGGCTGTGGATTGAATTAAGCATAAACTTTGTTCTTAGACTACTGTGAACTACACGAGGCAAAGATTCTGTAATGGTTGTTGTAGATTGGTTCAATAAGATGACACAGTTCATACCTTACACTAAGACTAATGATACTTCAGCTATTGCTTCTCTTTTCTTGCAGGAGATTGTACGGATATATGATATGTCGAGAAGTGTAGTCTTTGATAGAGACCCAAAGTTTCTAAGTCATTTCTGGAGAACTTTATAGCGTTAGCTGAGAACCAAATTACTCTTCAGTACCTCTTGTCACTTCCCAAATTGACGGCTAAATAGAAGTGTATAATTGTACTTTGGGGTCACTATTTCGAGCTATAGTAGGCAAGAACTTGGCCAATTGGGACATCTACCTACCAATGGTCGAGTTCGCCTATAACCGAACAGTATATGACACTACTAAGAAGACTCCCTTTCACATAGTCTATGGGTTCAATCTCGACTTGCCCTATAACCATGGTCCTGTACCAATACCTATACAAGAGGACCCTGATGCAACAACCAAAGCACAATCTCTTCAGTACATCTATGACAAGGTCACTTGGTACATTAACCAAGCTACCAAAAGAATGCGAGAAAAGACTAAGGGTAGAACGACTAAACAATTTCAACCGGGAGACTTGGTGTGGTTGCACCTCAACAAGGAGTGGTTCCCAAAGAAAAGAATGAACAAATTATCTACAAGAGTAGAAGGACCTTTTAGAATCCTCTAGAAAATCAATGACAATGTCTATAGGTTGGAATTGCCCAAGGATTATGGGGTTTATAACACCTTCAACATTACCATCCTCAATCCATATCACCTAGATGGAGAGCTGAGCAAACACAATTCAAATTTGATCCTAAATCCAAAACAACCCAGAAGGAATGATAGGAATAAGGCTACAGGACCTCTAACTTGCAGCCAAGCTCGAGGACTAGAGGGGCTAATACGACGAATCCTTCTGTTATAACTAACCCCTACTGAGACCGAGTACTTCCTTACCAAGTTACCCTTCATGTCGTACCGTATGATTGCCCGTTTTTTTGTAGTATGTCGAGTTAATTATTATTCTCTAATATCGAGCCGACCAATTACTTTGCATATTCCTCGCTGAGAAGCCAAAAGAGAGTGTCTAAACTAACTAAGCAAACCTTGCTCAGACAAGCCCATCTATCTGTACTTTTGTCCGCATCCTCTAATGATCTTACCAATGTAACATTGCTACATGTGCAGTATTATGTATAAAATTCGTTGCATCGATGATTGTTTTTCTTATATATTTATTTTTGCCTTTTTGTATTTTATACATTACTTCCTTAGGAAATGCCATTTCTTATATATTTATGTTTACCTTTTTATATCTTATACATTACTTCCTTAGGAAATGCCCTTTTTTCTTTTCCTTTTTAAGCAAGTTACCCTAACTTATAGGTATAAATATTGTAGACATCTTATTTTTGCCAATTTTTTATTTTTTGATTAATTGAGACAGGTTAAAAAAAAATAAAAAAGAAAAGAAAAAGAAAATCAAGTTAGGTCGTAGTAAGTTAAGTCATGAGTCGATTCGTGTCAAGTTGAATTAAGTTAGGTTGTTAGATAAAGTGACGAGATTGACTTAATTAATTAATTTTAGGCCAGACCAATATAGAATAAAAATTTATCTATTTTAGGGGCTCAAATTAGATTAGGGAATTATTGGGCTAAATTGTAGCAAATCGAATCGGATTGAGCCTTAAAAAAATATAAAAAAGCCTAAAATAAATTAGGATTTTTAGAAGTTAGGGTAAATTCTTAACAAATCATAATTGTATCTTTTGTATCTTCAACATGAAAAATTTGATTGTGAGTTTATAAATAGCACGTTGATAGGAAAGTTGAGGACGGTTTTTTATTTCCAAAAGCTATGCACTCTCGAAAGCACTACTACCTACAACCACCAGTACCACCGCTCATAACCACTAACACCACCGTTGAACCACCGTCTAAGCACTGTTGAACCACCACCTACACTCGATTTTCTTTAATTTTCACATGGTGACTTAGTCTTAATTGGTTAGCTCCCGAACCTAATTTTTTGATTCAATTTTTTAAAAATTATTTTTTTTAAATATTTGTAAACTAGAAATCAAATTAGGGTTTTCCCACCTAAAATCCCTAATTTTATTTTTTACTAGTTGAATTGGTTCACGACTTCATTTTTATTTAAAAAAAAAATTATTTTCATTAATTTAATGTTAAGTAACTTATATTAAGTGAGCTGAGCTTGATATAGGTTAAATTAAGGAAATCGAAATAAGGTTTGATAGAATTAGCAACTCCACTAGGGACACATGGTGGGCTAGCCATGTGAGAATTAAAAAAAAAAATTTCATGGGCATTTCTATTATTATTTTCTTTTTGTTTTGTACTATAGTTGTACTAATTGTTTTTTAGTGATGCAAGCCCTAAGTAAAAAAAGAAAAAAAGAAAAAGCTTAGCCCAATGGGCCTTCTAGGAGATTAGGGGGGATTCTATTATTTTGTGTAATCATTTGTGTGTTTAGATATTGTCAAACTTAGTCTACCTTATGAACCTAGGATAGGCTATCATTATATAACCCTCAGGTTGCTAGGGTCTTTAACCCTACCTAGCGGTGATAGGCAAGTCTACTTAAGCTTTGATGTAGCCTATTAGGCTTTCCTTTGGAAAGCCTTAAAGCTATAGAGCCTGAGATCCATAGAGCCCACTCTTTTGCATTATCCTTTTCGAAAAAGGGATAATTATTCTTAAATATAGGAAAAGTCCAATCAATTCACTATTGGCCCAATCTTGTTCTTCAAGAAAAAAAAAAAAAAAAACCAATAACCTTTGTATGTGAGTATTTGTAAGCTTCATTTTTCAGACTTACTTGTACATAAGGGTATTTCCCTGACTACGGATTTATCGTACTTTCTATAATTTATTAATCACCCACCCCTACTGCATTGCATCTATATGTAACATATTGCATTTTTTTTATTTGTTGGATTATGCTCGTTTCTCTACGAATATTTTATTTTTCTATGTTATATGTATATTATTTTATTTTATTGCTCCTTAGTCAGTAAAATGCTATGCAATTTTTAAGAAAATCTTTGAAAAAATTGTGAAATTATTAACATCATATCTAACTTTATTCTAAATTTAGTAGCCTTATTGTAAATAATCGTTGCATTTTATTTCATTTATATCTTTTTGTAATATGGATATGGAGAGTCAAGATAGCGTCAGTCCAAAGCCCATCTATGAAATTCAATTAGATAAGTACTCTTTCTCTAAAGCCATCCTGAGAGATTGGTTAAACTAGCTTTCACCTGCCAAGCAAGACTACATTCGCAAGAAGATCGGGCCAGTCACATCCCTTATGTAGGTCCAGCTCTATTGGCCTCTAATTCAGGCCCTTATCCATTATTGGGATCCAAAATTTGCAACTTTCAACTTCGGCCCACATGTATTGATACCCACTATTGAAGAGTACTCACAACTACTCAATACTCCATCCCTTAATGCAGGCATAGCTATCCTTGATCTTAGAGTCCAGCCCAAGAAAGCTTTCATGACATTGTTGGGAGTCAAGAAGTCAGCCTTGGCACCATTCTTATCTTTAGAGGGCCAGAAATGTCTCAGCATCCTAAGATTAGTGTAGTGATTTTCAAGCCCAAATGCCTATCAAAGATATCGTCAAATCTTTTGTGGAGGATATGAATCGTAGGTTGAAAAGAGGGTCAACACATTTATTGTAGTGGTGATTGGAACAGTGCTATTTCCCTTTAAATATGGTCAAAGTCCATTATAAGGTTGCCAAGCTAGTGACTCAGTTTCTAGTCGATAAATCCTATATACCGGCATTACTGGTAGAACAGTTCAAGATACTCACCCATTTGAAGAAGTAGGGGTATGGTTATTTCACGACTAACCTACAATCCTTGCCATGTGTTTTCTCAGTCATACACAAGGGTATGGAAGGATTCTTCTTAAAGAGTCCCTAATTGAAAATATGAATCTAATTGATAACTTTGCCCGCTACCTTAAGTTACCAAATGAAGCTTAGTTTAATGGATGGGTGTCAATTATCAGCAAAATGTAGCTAGTAGACTTTATGTGGACAACTAGATTGAGTTACTACACTCAAGCCATCTTAGGATGCACCAACTATGCAGGAGTCCCCTTTATCAATATTATTGGTTGCATAGGATAGTTTTTAGCTTACGTCACTAGATAGTTAGGTCCACTTCAAGAGATAGCCTATAAAGACTCCTTGGATGTCGTTACAATAAATTATCAAGATCATTGTCTACTTACGGCTACTCTGATTCAACAACTAATAGAACTCGTAAAGCTATAG
This sequence comes from Lumnitzera littorea, assembly GCA_024138015.1. Taxonomy (NCBI): domain Eukaryota; kingdom Viridiplantae; phylum Streptophyta; class Magnoliopsida; order Myrtales; family Combretaceae; genus Lumnitzera; species Lumnitzera littorea. Next base: position 17,676,406 of record JAMXBB010000007.1, read on the forward strand.
GAACGAAGATAAGTAAAAAAGATAGTCAATGTAAGAACTTTGAGAGGAAAAGTCGAAGAATACTAAGCTACCAAGTAGTTCATTTATGATTAGTTGGAGAAAACTAGAAAGATACGGTATGAGGCTCCTGATGTATTTAGACACAAGCCAAAACCAGCACATCTTTCACCCACTAAGTAGGCATACTGAGACACCATACGAGCTAGAGTTGAAGTCTAGTTCCAGGAAAGTAAGAGAATCATTGAAGAATTAAAGCTAGAAAATGAAAGACTATTGGAGGAAAATCAATTCTTAAGGAGCAAGATCTGAGGAAGGGATATTACGGTATAAAGACTTATGAGGGAAGTTGATGAAGCCCATCCTAGCCAAATCCGCTAGCTCTTGTAAATATAAGATTTAAGTTTTTAGGAAGATTAGTTAGGAGTTTTTCTTCTCTTTTCTTTTAGTTCGTTGCATAAGTTGGATCTTATGATTAATAAATTTGCAGCTTTAGTAAATAAAATTTTCATTAATTGCGTAATCTCTTACTAATTATTATTATTATTCATTTATTTGTTTAGTTGACTTTAAAAAAAAAAAGAGAAAATTCGAAAAAAAAAAAAACATAAAAAGAGGCAAACAACAAAATAACAAAAGTCACCAAAAAGAGAAAATAAAAAAACTTTAATTCACCAAAAAGTTTAAAACTTGGGTTTCTACATAGGATTTCGAAGATAGCGTCCAAGTAAGCAGACTCAGCTAGAAGCTCGATATTCACTCATTCTAAGGCCATTATTTCAACTCAAGGTACTGGAAATGTTAGTCAAACCGACCCAAGAGTAGCAACTTTGGAGGAAAACATGAACAAGATGGCTAAACAAATTCAAGCTCTCACTCAGGTTGTCAAGATTCTTAACGATAAACGAGGATCTTAGGTCAACCCAAATCAAAATGTACAAACAACTCCTCCCCCTGAATTGGAAGATGAAGAATCAACCCCTAATGCTAAGGTATGGAGAAAGGAGTTTGAAGAGAAACATCGCGAGATGGAAAGAAAGTTCATGTAGAAGTTGATCGAGAAAATGAAAACCCTAGAAATGGTTAACAGGTTTGAACAAATAAAAATGATTAACTTGCCAATATATGAAGATGATGACTTCCTGAAAAGATTTAAAGTGCCAAAATTTGAGAAATACAATGGGATTGGTTACCCGAAACTCCACACTAGGTTGTACATCAGGAAAATGGGAAAATACATAAAGTATGACAAATTGATGGTCCAGACTTTTCAAGACAGCTTGACTAGGCCTGCCTTAACTTAGTATGCCCAATTAGATCTGAATGAGATTGATACTTAGGTTATGTTAGCATAAGCTTTTTATAACTAGTATAAATTCAACATTGAAGTGGCCCCGTCCATGTAGGATTTGAATAATGTATGATAGAAGGCCAACAAAAACTTTAAAGAATATGCTCAAAGATAAAGGGACATGGCAGTTAAGGTGACTCCACCCTTAACTAAGAAGGATCTAACCTTCACTTTCATTAACACTCTTGGAAGCCTGTATTACCAACATTTGGTCGGGTACCTTGCCTCCAATTTTGCAAAAATTGTAGCCTCAAGGTGTCGAATTGAGGAAGCTATTGCTATTAGAAGGCTTCCAAATCCTAAAGTAGTTGAGAAGAAGACACCTACCCTAAGATTTTCCAACAAAACCAAAGAAACCACTGTAAGCATTGTCAATATTGGCAACTTATCAAACCCACAGCCCCAATAGCCATGATTGGAGGATCTAATCCCTCGCCGAATCCAAATCATAACAACTGCCCATAAAGAAGACAGTTCACACATATTCCCATTCCTTTAAGCTTAGTTCTTGTACAATTAGGCAAGGAGAATCTCTTGACGTTTGAAATATCGAAGGAAGGATAAAGATTGAGAGATTATAACCCGGAGCTTCGATGTGATTATCATCTAGGGCAAGTAGGGCACTCTACAGATCAGTGTTGGAGACTCAAACATAAGATCTAAGATCTTATTGACACCAAATTGTTTTAATTAGATTTCATCCAAACTCTTACTCCCAATGTGGGTAACAACCCTCTACCGAATCATGGAAATTCGATCAATGTGATTATTACTGAAGTTTTTGAAACAAAGATCGATTTAGATAGTCTCCCCATCACTATTGAGGAGATAGCTTAGAATCTAAAGCAAGCCGGGCATTTGCAGAATATGAATCTTAAGGATTGAACCCGGACTATACTGGCAATATAGAAACTACTAAAGAATGGGAGGATAAAGAAAGCTGATATTATGGCTATGACAATTCTAAAATTGCGAAAGAGAAGTACTCAGAAGGAGCTTATAAAAAGATATGAAGCTAGTGATTTGACAATTGATACCCTAGGGGAACCGTCAAGTAAGTTTGAGTATTTGGTGGATTACGCCAATTCACCTGCCATATACATTGATGCCCCACCTATTGGATGGGGTCCAAAATTTTGAGGAAAAAGACAAACTTATTGTAGAAGCTAAGAAGAGGGTTGAGATGGTTAGAATGATTAGAGATGGGCCCAAGCCATTGGTTTTTGAGCATGATAGGGAGACTAAGAAGGTTGAGGAATTGAGAAAGCCTAAGAAGATTTCTTTCAATGTCCCAATAGCCTTTGAGAATTACAAAGCAGTACCTCTAGATTACTAAGTGGTGAATCAGATAACCAAGGCCTCATTGCCCATGGTCAGTGAGCTTACGCGCTTGGGATGAGTTTATGATCAGAATGAGGAAGCCAAGAAGAAGTTTACTGTAGAAAAGGCTTCTCGAAAGATCTTTGAGGATACGAATGATAAAGATCAGAATGTTGTCAAGAAAATAGTAAAAGCTAGTAAATATAAGATAATGGATCGGTTGGCCAAAGTATTAGCCCAGATCTCTCTAATAGGCTTGCTATTGTCATTATATACTCACCAAGAGGCATTAATCAAAATTCTAAAGGATGTTAAAGTACCTGAAGGGATTTCTACAGAAAAACTGGGGTTAGTGGTAAACTTAATATTTGCAATGGATCATATTTCATTCTCGCCAAATGAGCAAGGTAAAGAAGGAGACCAGCATACAAAGCCCTTCTTCATAGTGGTTAAGTATGTAGGCAAAGTGGTTGCTTGAGTTCTAATAGATAATGAGTCATCATTGAATGTATGTCCTTTAATGATACTAAATTTACTTGGAGTAGATGCAACTAAGATAAAGCTTAGCTCAATTTTAGTAAGGGGTTTTGATGGATCAAAAAGGGAGATGATTTGAGAAATTGGGTTGCAAGTCAAGATCGGTTCACAAATGTTTATTATTTCCTTTCAAGTTTTGGATATACCGTGAACTTTCAACCTTCTATTAGGAAGATCGTAGATTCATTCAGTAAGGGCAATTTCGTCTAGCCTGCATCAGAAAGTGAAATTCATAGCCAATGGGCAGTTAGTTAGTATTCACGAGGAGCAAGACTATGAGATTTACAAAGAGATGGCTATTTCCTATGTCGGAGATAAAGAATTAAAAGAACTAGGGTTGTAAATTTTCGACAAAGTTAGTGTGATAAAAAAATTAAGACAGGAGGCATAAGATCGTTTGAAATAGCCTAAGTAGTAGATTTGAACATTTGGGCTTGGATATAAGCCCATTGAAGAGGAGATTCAAGAAATGAAGGCTAAAACCAAAAGCAAGAGAGGAGATCAACTGTACCATGCTCACATGGGCTTTCTAGACATCTGGCAAATGTTCCTAGTATTAGCTGGTGTTCAGGAACCTGAAGTAACTAGTCTATCTAAGGCCTTAACTGAGCAATGCAACATTGGTCTAGATGAAAAGGAATATATTGGCATACTAGTTTCCTTATACAATTGGTTTTCCGTTCTCGTTAATAGGTCTCTTTAGAAACGTAAAATTAGATTAATTAGGAACATTCGATTTGGATAATTAACCCAATTAGTTGGACTTTCCTTTTCACACAATTTGAATTCATCAATAAAATTCATTCCTTTCTTTCAATCAATTCTTCTTTATTATTTATTTGTTGTCCTTTTCTTTTTTCCTTCACTCTTCAGATCTAATAAAAATGATGAACGTAATGGATATCTTGTGCATGTAAACGATGAAAGTACCAATATCACCTTCGGCCTTGCAAGGTGGACGTTAGAGATGTTACTAAGACTCCAAACAAAATTTAAGAGAGTTGGCATCGACAAGAATAGGGTAGAGTAATTATTAATGAATCGATGGATGAGATTAATCTAGGGATAGACGAAAGTCCATGAAACATAAAAATTGGTGGTAATTTAACGGATGATAAGAAACAAGAGTTGTCATGATTGATATTAGAATATTTGAACATATTTGCTTGGTCTTATGAAGATATGTTCAGTTTAGATTAGTCTATTATGGCTTATAAATTGCCAACCAGGAAAGAAATTAAACCAAAAAGACAAAAGCTTAGATGATTTAGGCTGGACATACTCCTCAAAATAAAAGAAGAAGTGAAGAAGTTGTTAGAAGTCAGGTTCATAGAACTGTCGGATAACCCCGAATGGGTGGCCAATGTGGTTCCAATGTTGAAGAAAAATAGGAAAGTTAGGGTTTGTATAGATTTCCATAATTTAAACTAGGCAACACTGAAGGATAACTTTCCTTTGCCACATATTAACCTATTAGTAGATAATATAGCTAGGAATCTTCTTTTCTTGTTAAAGGATAGTTTCTCAGGATATAATCAAATTAAAATGGTAGAAGAAGATAAAATCAAAACAACTTTTGTTACCACTTGAGGAATGTTTTATTATCGTACATGTAGACATCTCATTTTTACCAAATTATTTTTATTTTTTTATTTTTGCCAAGTTATTTTTATTAATTGAGCTAAGTTAGTAAAAAAACAAAAAAATAAATAAATAATAAAAAAAAAAAGAAAATTCAAAGTAAAGAAGACAAAAAAGAGGAAAAGAAGAAAAAGAAAATTAGGTTAGGAGTTAAGTCATGTCAAGCTGGAAGTTAAACTAGGTAATGAGATGGGTTAAGTTAACTTGTTTAAATTGTTGGGCCACATTTAATTAGATCGGGCTGGGCCTAAGAAGAAGAGCCCTACCTAACTAGGGTTTCTAGAAGTTAGGGTGAATCTAGATTAAACAAAAGCAAATCTTTCATATTAAAGATATGAAAGATTCAATTTTGGAGCTTATAAATAATACGTAGGTCAGGGATTTGGAAGAGTCTTTTTTTAGAACATACACCCAAAACACCACACATGCCCCTACATCTCTTCACACACCACCACCATGCCACATACGCCTCCACACCCTTACGTGCCACCCCAACACCACAATACCTTAGCGCCTTTGCACTACACTACTGTCCAGATCCATGCCGTCACTGTATAGCACCACCACCTAAGCATTGCCTAGATCCTTGTCGTACATGCCTAGTCCATTGCCTAAACGCTCGCTGTGTTCACCCATACCATTTCCCATCCGTATACCCAAGCATCACCTATCCACGCTCCCACTATCGCCCGAGTCACTACTTAAATGCCTTCGCTTGTATTGCCCATTGTTATCACCAATAGTGCCTAGATCCTAGCCTAGTCCATCACCACTAACGTCCCACACCATCACTTAGCTGCTTATCTATACCGCTCGGGTCATCACCCATTCCATCGCCACTGACACCTAGAGCTCTCACTTAGGCCATCGCCCTCACTTGCTCGTATGTTGCTCGAGCTCTCGCCCGCACGCTTGCCTAGGTTATTGCCCTCACTTGCCTATACACTTACCCACATATGCCCAGGCGCATGCCCACTCTCGCCTAGTCCTCGCCTAGTATTGTCACTCACATTACCCAATTCATTGCCTAACACCGATGGTCTAATGTTAGGTAATTTTTTTTTACTATTTATTATTTTGTTTTGTTTATTTTTAGTAATTTTTATTAATTTTCTTTGTTGGTTATTTATTTTTATTATTAATTAATTTTTTTTTGTTTTAGTATAGGTTTTATTATTATTATTATTATTTATTTTTCAATTTTTATTAAATTAGGTATTTCTTGAAAAATCGTATTTTTTTATTAAAAATATATTTTTGGCACTTACGGTTTTTGTTAAGAAAATATAAATAAAAAAAATCTAAATTTAGTTTTTTTAAAGATAGTCAATTAAGGTTTTTATTTATTTAATTTATAAAAATTAGATTTTTAAGTTTTTTTTTTCAAATTATAAATTGATAAAAAAACATAAACCTAGCTCAATTTTCAATATAAAATTAACTCACCCACTAAAAATTTTATAAAAAAAACTACGGTCGGTTTGATTCCGATTAATGGGTATATAGGTACCTTTAGGATAACCGTTAAAAAATAAAAATTTTTTCCCCTTTCTAGAAATTCATAATAAAAATTTAAAAAAAATCATTTTTAGTTGCTTTTGCCTATTTACATATATTTTAACATTTTTAGAAAAAAATTACAAAAAAAAAACCCATCAACTTTCTTTTAATTTCCACATAGTGACTTAGTCTTAATAGATTAGCCCTCGAACCCAGTTTTTCTGGTTCAGTTTTTCTAAAAATCAATTTTTTTAGAATATTTGCAAACTAGTGGTCAAATTAGGATTTTCCCACCAAAAAACCCTAATTTTATTTTTTTACCAGTTAAATTGATTGGCAACTCCAACTTTTTAAATTTTTTTTTCCAGAAAAGTATTTCCTTAAGTTTAATGTCAAGTAATTTATATTAAGTAGCCTAGGCTTAATATAAGTTAAACTAAGGAAATCGAAATAAGGCTTGATAGAATTAGTGACTCTATCAGGGATGCTTAGTAGGCTAACTATGCGAAAGTTAAAAAAATTTTAATGAGCTTTTGTATTATTTTTTTCTTTTTGTATTATATTATAATTGTATTAATCATCTTTTAGTGATGTAGACCTTAAAAAAAAAAAAAAAAAAAGCTTTGGCCCAATAAGCCTCCATGTTTAGACGTAATCAGATTTGAGCTACCTTAAGAACCTAGGAGGGCCGCAATTGTATAACCTTCAGGTCACTAGGGTCTTTATTCCTACTTATTGGTGATAAGCAAGCCCACTTAGGCTTTGATGTAGCCCACTAAGCTTCTCTTTAAAAAGCCTTAGAGTAACAAAACCTAAGACCTGTGGACCTCACCTTCTTGTATCATTCTTTTTAAAAAAGGGGTAGTGATTTTTAAAATTATAGGAAAAGCCTTCTTTAATCCGCAGTCAGTTTATCGTCTATTTTCAATTAAAAAAATCAATAACTCTTATATATAAGTATATATGAGCTTCATTTTTATTAAATCTTATTTTGAATATAATTATATATAAGGGTGCTTTTTTACCACAGATTTATCATACTCTCTATAGTTTATTAATAACCAACCCCATTGCATTGTACACATGTATAGCATATTGCGTCACATTTATTTTGCATAATTGTTTGTGTATGCTACCTTTTGTAATATATGTGCATCTGGTAGGTTTTGTTTTATTTCATCAGTAATAGGTTATGTAACATAATAGTTCACGTAAAATGCTCAAAATCATTAGTATTCTCTCTATGCCAATGTTAAAAAAAAACTTCTATATTAACTTATAATTTTCTTTTTTGGGCATATAATCATGGAAATTAATGATGATAAAGATTATTATGATACTGTCATTTTTTTAAAAAGACTTTTTAATATTTTTTTTTAAAAAGGAAATTTCAAAAGATATTTTATTATTAAAAATCATTTTCATGATAATTATTTACTTGGTTGATTTCTATTACAATGCCCTACATGTACCATATTATTAGGAACTAACAAAATAAAAAATAAAGATTTAATCATTAGATTTCCATTGTGAATTATTTTCCATCCTAAGGTTATTAATCCTATAAATATCTAAGTTCTCATTCTTCGTGTTTAGCCCTTAAGTTGTCACTGCCCTAATAAAGTTTTCTCTATGAGTCGTCATTCTTGTGTCATTTATTCGATAAGTTTCTCATTGTAAAATAATCTTCACTTCCCTATATCATCCTTGTAATATTACCGTCATCCTATATCCTTAATCGTCAATCCTAATGTTTTCTTTATTTAGATTCATCGATATCAATGTTAAGCTTCGATGACATAAAATAAAAATTGATTATTTAATAAAAGTTTCCATAAAAAAAAAAAAAGAATGGTTTTCAAAACTAAAAACTCAATGCAGTGTTGCTAATAAGAAGAGACTTTTGCAAGCTTTGAAAAATTGCTTTCAAAGTGATTTGGCCTAACCTGAAGCCTGTAATCACTCATTTTCAAAAACAAGATGTCTGAAGCTGTTAATCATAGAATAACCATAGTAAAAGGAGTTCTAAGTAAACACGAGAAACAAGTCGAGGCCATAGCTTATATCCAAGCTTAAGAGCCTATTGACATACCATCTCTAGCAGAAGAATCCAAAGAGTTGCAAATTTAAGGGCCCATTATCAACATGGTACAAGGATTAGAAAAGTTTCCAGAAACAAATGGTCAAGTCTAAAGGGCTATGTTACTGTCAAGGCCTAAAAGAAAGAGTTGCTACCTTAGAAGAAAAGTTAGCAAAATTAGAAGAAAGGCTCACTAACATAGAAATGGTAATGGGTTATGAGCTAAAGCAGCTTGAAAGCTTAAGTCTTGGTGCAAATAGGAAATTACAACCCAAGCATGTAGTTGATTCAACGAAAGAGAAGCCAGTGTGCTAATTGAGAAAGCCTAGAATCAAGACAAGCCCATCTATAATAAGAGGAAGCAATTTACGTAGTTCAACATTCCTATAGCCCAAGTGTTTACGCATTTGAGAGACGTAGGACTACTGTCATACGAAAACCCAACAAGGAAATGCAAGCTAAGGGATTGTGACCCCAATAAATAGTGTGACTATCATGTGGGCCAAGTGGGGCATACCACAAAAGACTGTTGTAAATTAAGGCATAAGGTGCAAGATTTGATTGATGCCAAGATTATCTGACCAAAATTTCTAGAGACTGATGGGTCGATTAACAGTGGCATTCCTTCCTTAGGTTGTAAAGAAGCATTAAATAGACAACCTCCAATGTTAGGCATTGAGGATCTGTTACTATCATCTAACTGGGCGGCTTACCATTTAAAGTAGTTGGGTATATATTCAAAAGATCAATTCAGTTGAATGGGGCAAGAAGTAATAGAAATAGGGGCAAGAAGTGATAGAAATAGGGGCAAGAAGTAGAAAAGAAATTTAGTTCCTGTATTTTTTTTCAGAATAATCTTTCATTTTGGAACTTGTAATAGATACGGGTTATTGAATAAAGCAATTTTCATGTATATTTTCATCTTTGTATGCTATGAAGCTAGCTCAATTCAAATAAGAGCATTTTGAATGAGTGAAAAGGGGTAAAAAAAAAATGTGAAATCGAAATTTAAAATTTTCCACCTAAGGGAACGATAACACATTACTTGAAAGGTTTAGGATGAAAAGAGGCAACCCATGTCCTAAACATTACCCCTAGACACACATGAGAGAAGAGTGCCAAGGTGAGTAATTGGGCTCATTCCTTAAAGGAGGCCTATCTTGAACTTGGTACACGTGTCAAAATGATATTAGGCATTTATTTCACCATCCCTAAATACGATTATCCCCGATAAACCCATTTGAACCTTTAGAGAATTTTTCTTAAAATTAACCTTGCCAAAAACCACCCCAAATTGGGGCAATCGGGAGGTTAAGATCATTAATTTAGAGAAAAGGAGTAGACTAACTTATACTTGCCTTAGTTTTGACAATTCATGAGCAAATATTGTCATAGATAATTCAATTTCTTTAGGATGAAGAAGAATTTCAAACCATATACACCTCACTTAGGCTTATACATTCATTTAAGAACATCAAGTCCATACATTATTTCCCAAACACTTTAAATCCATATACACTTCTCCTAAGCTTATACACCTTGAACCTACCTTTTAGTGCTTTGGAGCCTATTAAGTGAAAACTCAATAATGGAAGGTGACCATCTTGACCAAAAAAAAAAAAAAAAAGGAAAAAGAAGGAAGAAAAGAAAAAAGAGAAAATAAGAAAAAAAAACAAGGAGAAAGAGAAAAAAAAAAGATTGAAGAAATTAGCAAGGTGATCACCTTAAAAAAAAAAAAAAAAGCCAAATAAAGCCTAAAGTCTGAATTGGTGATGGTATCCAAAGTTTAAACATTATCAATTCCTGAGCCCAAAAGCAAAGCCCTCATATACCATCTTTAATGAAACTTTTGACTAAAAAAATTGACTTATCTTAAGTGAAATTTGCTCATGAAACTGGGGCAAGCCCATGTTTAGCTTCTCCTAGGTTCTTAGCTTGTAAACTCAAGATTGATTGCATATGATTTCTTCAAAATTAGCCACATACATTGATATCCATTTGCTTAAACCATTGACCAAAAGCCTTACATTGCAAACCCAGAAAAGACCTATTGATTGACCAGAATGTACCACTTATAAGATAAGCAACAACTTTTTTGGAATTAATGCTGAGAGTGAAAATAGACCTATGAGAGTGCAAGGAAGTCCAGTTTGACTAAACATTTCAAGTAATGATATCTATCCCCTTAGAGAAAAACTGAAGAGTTAAGTGCTATTATTAGTTGGAAATTAGTGCTTCTAAAAAGTTTAGAGATCATGAATTATGCTTCAAGAAATGAGAATAAAAGAATGAGTGATCAACGGGTAAGAGGCAAGCTAACCCCTTATTTGTGATCTTTAGGATTTTTGAGACTATTTTACTTGTTAGCAACATAATTTTCTACCAAAGAGTGTTTTTTTTTTTTTTTAACTTCTTGAAAAAAAAATTCAAAAGAGAAATGACACTTTTAAAATTAACAAGAGAGATTTCTTAAAAGAAAAAAAAAAGGTTAATATTTTGAAGGAGTCATCAAAATCCCTCAAACTCAAGTTATAGATCAATTTGTTAAAAATCATGAAAGTTTTCTTATCTCTTAGATCGCTTGCTCAATGGAGCACCATCAAGTCTTTTCTAGGATCACTTACTCATAGAAGCACTATCCTATCTAGTCTTTTACTGAGATCACTTGCTTAAAGGTGCACTGTCCTACTTATTCCTTAGTTAGATTGCTTGCTCAAAGAAGTGCTATCCTAGTCTTTTTTAGGATCACTTGCTCATAGGAGTGCTATCCTATCTATTACTTGGTAAAATCGCTTGGATCGCTTGCTTAAAGGAGCACTGTCCAGTCATTTAAAAGATTGCTTACTCATGAGAGCATTGTCTCATTTTATCTTTAATAAAATGTCATCTTATCTTGTTTTTGAAAGATCTATCCTTTCGAGCAATTCATCTTGAAGAGATCTATCCTCTTTGAATAAGTCAAAAAGAATCTTGAAGAGATCTATCCTCTTCGGTTCATCAAAGTGGAATCAGTTTTGAAGAGATCTATCCTCTTCAGACAAATTCACCAAAATGAATCTTGAAGAGATCTATCCTCTTCTGGTTACCAAAGTGAAATTAGTTTTCGAAGAGATGTATCCTCTTTAAATTAACTAAGTCGAATCTTGAAGAGATCTATCCTTTTCAGATTAACCAAGTTGAATCTTGAAGAGATCTATCATCTTCAAATTGACTAAGTCGAATCTCAAAGAGATCTATCCTCTTTATGTCACCAAAGTGAAATCAGTTTTTGAAGAAATCTATCCTATTCAAATCAAACCAAAAGGAATCTTAGAGAGATCTATCCTCTTCGGATCATCCACCAAACCAAAATAAGTTTTTGTGAAATCTCGAAGAGATCTATCCTCTTCGAATCATCCATCAAACCAAAACAAGTTTTTTGAAATCTCAAAGAGATCTGTCCTCTTTAGATTATCCACCAAACCAAAACAAGTTAATTTTACCTCCAATGGTTCTTACCTTATCCTTCCAAGATAGGTCTCCCTTAAAATTTTTACCCTATCCTTCTAAGATAGATATCATTAAGCCCTATTCTTCTAAGATAAGCTCCCTTGAAATTTTTGCTCTATTCTTTAAAGATAGATACCATTAAACCTTAGTCTTCTAAGATAGACTCCCTTGAAATTTTTTCTCTATTCTTTAAAGATAGACACCATTAAACCCTATTCTTCCAAGATAGGCTCGCTTGAAATTTTTGCTCTATTCTTTAAAGATAGACACTATTAAACCCTATCCTTCCAAGATAGGCCCCCCCGAAATTTTTGCTCTATCCTTTCAAGATAGAGATCATTGAGCCCTATCCTTCCAAGATAGGCCTTCTAATTTTTTCTTTATCCTTTCAAGATAGATACCCTTAAGCCTTATCCTTTCAAGATAAGCTCCTTAACTTTTCGCTCTATCCTTCTAAGATAAACAACATTAAGCCTTATCTTTCAACATAGGCCCCCTAACCTTTTGCTCTAATCTTTCGAGATAGGCATTCATATGCCCCGTCCTTTTAAGATGGGCAACTCATTATTTACATCAACCTTTCAAGTTGGTCAAAATAAAACACAACTTAGTTGATTGGTTCAAAGTAGAGTTTGGCAAAAATGGATATCTCTTTTGTCTTTGTAGCAAAGTTCTAACCAAACTTTACTGTAAAGAGGAGCAACTGTAGACACCTCATTTTTGCTAAATTATTTTTATTTTTTATTTTTGCTAAGTTATTTTATTAATTGAGCCAAGTTAGTAAAAAAATAGAATAAATAAATAAAAAAACGAAAATTCAAAGAAAAAAGGAAATAAAAAGGAAAAGAAGAAGAAGAAAATTAGGTTAGGAGCAAGTCATGTCAAGCCGGAAGTTAGACCAAGTAGTGAGATGGGTTGAATTAACTTATCTAAATTGTTAGGCCATATTTAATTAAATCGGGCCAAGCCTAAGAAGAAGAGCCTGATCTAACTCGGGTTTTTAGAAGCTAGGGTGAATCTAGGTTAAATCAAAAACAAATCTTTCTTATTGAAGATACGAAAGATTAATTTTGGAGCTTATAAATATCACGAGGGTCAGGGATTTAAAGGAGTCTTTTTTTAGAACACACATCCAAAACACCACACATGCCCCCACATCTCTTCACGTACCACCACCATGCCATACACATTACTACACCTTACATGCCACCACACCCTTACGCACTACCACGTGCCCCCATACACTATTACATGCCCTTACACATTGCTATGTACCCCCCTACACCTCTATACAAGCACCACGCGCTACCCTAACACCACAACACCCTAGCACCTTCGTACCACACCATTACCCAAATCTATGTTGCCGCTGCATAGCACCATCCCCCAGGCATCGCCTAAATCCTCGCTCGAAGCATCGCCCAAGCGTTGCCTAGATCGTTACCGTGCATGCCCAGTCCATTGCCCAGACACTCGCTGTGCTTACCCACACCATTTCCCATCCACATACCTAAGTATTGCCCATCCGTATGCCCACTGTCCCCTAAGTCACCACCCAGACGCACTCGCCTGTATCGCCCATTACTGTCACTAGTAGTGCCCAGATCCTTGCCCAGTCCATCGCTACTAACATCCCATGCTATTGTCTAGTTGCTTGCCTATACCGCTCGAGTCACCACCTAGTCCATCACCACTAATGCCCATCACTTTCGCCTAGTTCATTGCCTTCACTCTCTCGTGTATTGCTCGAGCTCTTGCCTGTACGCTCGCCCAGGTTATTGCCCTCGCTTACCCAAGCTCTCGCCTACACGTTCGCCTAAGTCATCGCCTTCACTTGCCTGTACTCTCGCCTATACGCTCACCTAAGCACTTGCTTACACATGCCTAGGCACATGCCCACTTTCTCCTAGTACTATTGCTCACATTGCCCAATTCACTACTCAACACCGATAGTCTAACGCTAGGTAATTTTTTTTATTATTTACTATTTTGTTTTGTTTATTTTTAGTGATTTTTATTAATTTGCTTTATTAGTTATTTATTTTTATTATTAATTAATTTTTTGTGTTTAAGTGTAGGTTTTTTTTTATTATTATTATTTATTTTGCAATTTTTATTAAATTAGGTCTTTCTTAAAAAATCTTGCTTTTTTAATAAAAATATATTTTTGGCACTTAGGGTTTTTGTTAAAAAAAATATAAATAAAAAAAAATCTAAATTGAGTTTTTTTTTAAAGATAGTCTATTAAGGTTTTTATTTATTTAATTTAGAAAAATTAGATTTCTTAAGTTTCTTTTTTTAAATAATAAATTGATAAAAAACGTAAACTTGGCTCGGTTTTCAATATAAAATTAAATCACCCTCTAAAAATTTTATAAAAAAGAATTACTGTCAGTTTGATCCCAATTAGCGGGTTTGTAGGTACCTTGGTAGCAACCGTTAAAAAATAATATTTTCTTCCCTTTTTTAGAAATTCGTAATAAAAATAAAAATAAAAAATCATTTTTAGTTACTTTTGCCTATTTAGGTATATTTTAACATTTATAGGAAAAAAATTACAAAAAAAAAAAGCCCATCAAATTTCTTTTAATTTTCACTTAATGACTTAATTTTAATAGGTTTTCCCCTAAACCCGGTTTTTCTGATTCGGTTTTTCTAAAAATCAATTTTTTTAGAATATTCGCAGTTTAGTGATCAAATTAGGGTTTTTCTATTCGAAAACCCTAATTTTATTTTTTTACCAATTGAACCGATTGGCAACTCTAACTTTTAAAAAAAAAAAATTCAAAAAAGTATTTCCTTAAGTTTAATGTTGAGTAATTTTTATTAAGTGAGTTGGGCTTAATATAAGTTAAACTAAGAAAGTCGAAATAAGGCTTAACAATGTAATGCCTTTCGGGTTGAAGAACACTGGGGCAACTTATCAGCGTACTATGGTTGTCTTATTTCATGACATGATGCATCAAGAGATTGAAGTTTATGTACATAATATGATTGGTAAATCCTGAAAAGTGCACTTTTGGAATAACTTCAAGCAAGTTGTTGGGTTTTGTGGTTAGTAGCAGAGGAATCAAAGTGGACCCAAATAAAGTCAAGTCAATCGTAAATATGCTAGCACCTAAGATTGTAAAAGAAGTTCAAGGACTGTTTGGGAAGGTTGAATTACATCGCTCGGTTTGTATCACAATTAACTAATAGATGTGAGCTGTTATTTAAACTTTTGAGGAAGAATATAGCCATCGAATGGGATAAAGAGTATGAGCAAGCATTTGTTGAAATCAAAGAGTATCTTACAAATCCTCCTGTACTGGTCACTCCTACACCAGGACGGCTATTGATTCTCTACTTATTGATTCTTCTTGAGTTGATGGGATACATTTTAGGGTAGAAAGATGAAATGGGAAGAAAAGAGCATCTTATATACTATTTGAGCAAGAAATTCGCAGAAGGCAAGCAAAAATACTTAGAAGTAGAAAGAACATGTTGTGCTTTATATGGGCGATGCACAAGCTCAGGTAGTATACTTTCTATTATTCAATAAAGTTATTGACAAAACATGACCCATTGAGACATTTAGCAGAAAAGCCATCGTTGATTGGAGGAACATCGAAGTGGCGGATGCTACACTTTGAGTTTGGTATCAAGCATGTAAGTCAAAGTTTATTTAAGGGGCAGGCGATGGCTAATTAGTTGGCAAAATACCTATTAGAAGATGAGGTTGATAGTTTAGAAGCACAATTTTTTAAAGAAAATGTGATGATGGCAAATGAATTAGATGGCGAAAAATTGAGGTAGAAAATGTATTTTAATGGAGCAGCCAATTTGCTTGGATGTGAGATAGGAGCAGTATTAGTATCATTTAAGGGTAACCATTTCCTTATGGCAGTAAGATTAACGTTTCCATATACCAACAATATAGCAGAATATGAAGCCTACATTTTGGAGCTCAAAATGGCTTTAGATATGGGAATACAAGAGCTTGAAGTATACGAAGATTCTTCCCTTATAATTCTTTAGATCTTAGGAGAGTATAAGACGAAGGATGAGAAATTGGTACCTTATCATGAACATTTAGGAAAGCTAATTGAAAAATTCCAAAAGATTTCATTTACTTACATTCTAAGGATCCATAATTAGTTTACCAACGCATTGGCTACATTAGCGTCAATGGTGAAAGTCACGGATGGGATGGAAATTTAGCCCTTAAAGATTGAAGTGAAAGAAAAACCAGCTTGTTGCCTTGCAGTTGAAGAGAAAGGAACAAAAGAACCTTGGTATCATGATATCAAAAGGTTACTTCAAATGGGAGTGTTTCTTGAAGATGCTGATCGAAAAGATAGAAAGCCTTTTAAAATGTTGGCTACTCATTTCCTATTAAGTGGAGCTGCGTTATACAAGAGATCACCAGATGCAACACTACTAAGGTGCATGGATGAAGAAGAAGCTGAGAAATTGATGAAAGAAGTGCATGAAGGAGTTTGTGGTCCTCACATGAATGGGTATATGTTAGCTAGAAAAATTATGAGAATGGGGTATTTTTGGATGACGATGGAATCGGATTATATCAAATACATGAGATACTGTCACTTATGTCAGGTGTACGCTAACACAATCAATGCTCCTCCCTAAGAATTGCATATGTTATCGATGACTAGCAATTTCGCGTTTTGAGCAAAATTCCCACCGACTTCTTATGGATAGTACAATTTTAGAGTATGGCATTTATAAGGTCTCTCAAATCTAGACCATCCATTTGAGACAAAATCAAAGCCCTTCCTAATAGTACCTGCTTTACGACATAAGGACCCCCGTAATTAGGGGCAAATTTCCCTCTAGAGTCTTATGCATTGAGGAGAGCTTTTCTTAATACCAAATCTCCTTCATTGAGGTTACGGGGTCATACCCTTTTGTTGAAGGCTCGAGCTATTCTTTATTGATAACATTGATTATGACATAGGGCCATCAATCTCCTTTCATCAATCAAATTTAGCTGTTCGATGTGTTTCTTTACCTAATTAACTTCGTCCAAATGAGTTTTTGATAATACTATGAGTGATGGGATCTCGACCTTAACTAGTAACACTACTTTAGTGCCGTATACTAAAAAGTATAGTGTTGCCCCAATCGATGTTCTTATGGAAGTTCAATAGGCCATGAGTGCGAAGGGTAACATCTCATGTCAATCTTTATATGTGATAGCCATTTTTTTTAATGATTCTTTTGAGGTTTTTATTTGCTACTTCAATGGCTCCATTCATTTGGGGTCGATAAGGAGTAGAGTTCCTGTGAATGATCTGGAACTACCAACACAATTCTATCATGAGCTTATTGTTGAGATTGGTACCATTATTGGTGATGATTGTTTCAAGAGTCCCATCCCGAGCCAAGATATCTCTCTTGATGAACTTAAATATTACCCTTTTGGTAACATTCGAGTATGATGAAGCCTCTACCTATTTGCTGAAGTATTCTATAGCAACTAATATGAAGTGATGTCCATTGGATGCTTTTGGAGTGATAGGGTCGATGATATCTATGCCCCACATTGAAAAAGGCCATGGTGCTGAAAGGGTGTGTAGTTCTTGAGGAGGGGTATTTATTTTATTTGCATAAACTTGGCATAGGTGACAATGCCTAACGTATTTGATGCAATCATTCTGTATTGTTAACTAATAATACCCTAGCCTCATGATTTTCTTCACCAGTATATATCCATTCATGTGAGGGCCACATACTCCTTCATTTATTTCTTTCATTAACTTCTCAGCTTCTTTGTTATCCACACACCTTAAGAGTATACCATTAAATGAGCGCCAGTATAAGGTGGACTCGCTTACTAAGAATTGAGTGGCTAATCTCCTAATGTCTCTTTTCTCAACCTCTTTAGGGTATGTACCTTGTTGTAGGAATGTCTTAACATCATGGTATCACTGTTTTTGGTTCTTCATACCCTCAATTGTTAGGCAGAAGGCAGGTTTGTTTTCAATTTCAATAGTAAGGGCTTAAATCTTGACTCCACCAGATATCTAGATCATAGATGCTAGCATAGTTAAGGCATCAGCAAATTGATTCTGAGTCCTTAGTGTGTGATTGAAGGTGACTTCTTTGAAATTTTCTGTTAATTTCGTCAAATGCCGGTGATAAGGTACCAGCTTAGGATCATTAGTTTTGTGCTCTCCACAAGCTTGGCCAATAATGAGTGAGGAGTCCCCATACACTTTTAATTCTTGAACGTCTTTTTCTAAGGCCATCTTAAGTCCCATGATGCATGCTTCATACTCAGCAATATTATTAATGTACAAGAAAACGAGCCTTATGGCCATAGGATATTGACTACCTTCAAAGGATATTAGTATTGCCCTAACTCCACACTTAGATACGTTGGCTGCGCCCTCAAAGAACATTTTCTATTTTGGTGGCTCGTTTCCTTCAACCACTAAGATACCCTTATTGGGGAAATTGACTTGTACTTCTTAGGGAGTGCTATCAGAGGGATTTTTTGCTAATTGATCTACCAAAGCTTGCCCTTTGATCAAATTCCAGTATATATATGTAATGTCGAACTCTGATAGCAACATTTGCCACTTTGAGATTTTACCAATTAAGGTTGGTTTATCTACCAAGTACTTCAAGGGATCGTATTGAGTCAGTAATTCAACCTGGTAGTAGAGTGTGTATTATCTGAGCCGATGCATTACCCTGACTAAAGCACATCAGGTTCTTTCAATTTTTAAATATCTTTACTCCCCTTCGGTGAATTTCTTGCTCGAGTAGTATACAGCCCATTCTTTTCCTTCCTTATCTTTCTAGCCAAGCATGCACCCCATGGACTCTAGTAATATTATTAAGTATAGGAATAAAGGTTTCCTAGGTTTTGGAGCTACCAGAATTGGAGGGTTTATGAGGTATTCTTTGATTGTTGTAAAGGCTTACTCGTACTCTTCGTCCCAGTTGATCTTGGCATTCTTTTTTAACAACTTAAACAAAGGACAACACTTATCTGTGAGTTGGGATATGAACTGAGTTATATAGTTTAAACAGTCCATCAAACCTCTGATTTCTTTAAGTGTGTGTGGTGAGGACAGGTTAACTATTGCTTTGACTTTATCAAGGTCCACTTTGATGCACCTTTGGCTAATTATGAAACCTAATGACTTCCTTGAAGTCACTCCGAAAGTACACTTCTCTGGGTTGAGTTTTAGTTGGAACTTTCTCAACCTATCAAACAATTTTCTTAGATTTTCCACATGATTTTCTCCTTCCTTAGACTTGGCAATCATATCATCGACAAATACTTCAACTTCTTTATACATCGTAGCGTAAAAGATTACTACCATGCCCCTTTGGTAAGTTGCCCTGGCATTTTTGAGTCCAAAAGGCATCACTTTGTAGTAAAATGTACCCTAAGTCGTAATAAATGTTATCTTGGCTTTATCTTTTTCAGCCATTCTAATTTGGTTATACCCAGGAAATCTATCCATAAAAGAGAAAATGTGGTTTCTAGTTATGTTATCGACCAATATATCGATATGGGGCAAAGAAAAATTATCTTTAGGGGTTGCTTGATTAAGGTCTCAAGAGTCTATGCAAACTCTGACTTTTCCATTCTTCTTTATAATTGGTACTATATTGGCTACCCACTCAGGATAATCAAACATCTCAATGAAGTCGACTTCTAATAGTTTTCTAACTTCTTCTTTGATTTTCAATAGGATATCTGGTCGAAACCTTCTCAACTTTTGTTTCTTAAGCTTGATATCCTCTTGTGTAAGTAAGTGATGGACCATGATTGACAGGTCTAATCCAGGCATATCGTCATAAGACCATGCAAATACGTCTTGGTATTCAGATAGTAATGTGGTCATCTCTATCTTTTGCTTTTCTTCCACATTTCCCAAGTCTTCAACACCTTAGGGTTTTCGTTGGTATCGACATTAATTATCTTTGTTGGCTCGTTAATGGAAATTTTACTCATTTCATGTTTTTGCCAGCTTTCTTGCACGTCATTATTGTCATTGACATCACTCTTGATGACTAACCCAATAGGGTCGAAAGTGATATCAATAATCTCATTGCCTATCTGCGTAAGGTATCCATAGCCTTTATTTGAGTTGTTGGATCTAGAAAGAAAAAAGAAAGTGTGTTAAAGGATGAGTGTAAGTAAGGTAGGAGTAAAGAGAAAAGAAGCTAATTTTATTTTGGGGAACTCACTTTTGAGTACAAGTCTTCAAAGAATAGAGGCAATTTATTACAAAATTCTATAAAATACTAGATCATGATTCATTCTTTACCTTAAGGAAGACTTATTGTTATTTACAGGGATGGAGAATCAATTTCAAGTGATGGGATTTGTTGAATAGGCTAACCCCTTCATTTTTGTTGGAAGTGCCTTCTTTAATGGGTTTTGAGTTTTGGGCTTCGGCCTTAATGAAAGTTTCTGACAATGGAGGGAAGGTCATTGGAGCGTGATACAACCTATTACCCTTTCTGCCCCTAGCTTGGATTCTTTGCAATTCTTCCATCGGGGTTGGAATGTATCCTAACCCATAAGTCCCAAACTGGCCTTCTTTGAATTTAAGCCTCTCTTCCTTCTACTAATTGGTGATCATGCATACCTCGTTAAACATTTGGAGTCTAAAGTCCTCTTATTCTTCTATACCAATATATGGTATGGTCATCTCTTTATAGATTTCTTAATCTTGGTCACCCACAATTGTGATGACCTGGCTATTGGAGATGAATTTAACTTTCTAGTGAAGAGTTGACAGTATGGCCCCTACTGAATGTATTCAAGGCCTTCCTAATAACAGATTGAAGGTCCTTGGAATGTCCAAAACCTGGAATGAGATGTTGAATGTCTATGGGCCGATATCAACTGGTAAGTCAACCTCCCTTAGTATCTCTCTCTTGGATCCATCAAAAGCTCTTACTATTATTGAACTAGGTTTAATAGCAGTTGTATCGATACCCAATAGATCGAGGGTAGCTAAAGGGCAAACATTGAGAGATGATCCATTGTCGATGAGGACTCTTATTACAATGATGTTATTTATCCTCACTATTATGAACAGAGGTTTTGTGTGCTGGGTACCTTCTTTGCCCAGTTCCTCGGTGGAGAAGGAAATTTGATCTATGGTGAGGATAGAATTGGTGATAGAGCTAATCCTTTCAACCGAGATTTCACGAGGGACCTTGACATCACTTAATGTTCTGAATAAGGCTTCTCGATGTGGGTCTGACGCCATCAATAGACACATGAGGGATATTTGTACCGAAGTCTTAGTAAGCTGGTCCATTATTTTATACTCATTAGACTTGATCATCTTGGTGAAGGTAGTTAATCCTTCTTTATGTTCAGCTTATTCGATGTTTAGCATTCCTTGTACACCATTCTTTTTTAGGTTTTCCCTCTGATCACAAGTTCTACTGGAGCTAGTGATTTCCCCTACAATCGAGCCTGATTGCCCTTAGTTTATTGCCTGGTAGTTGAGGGGGGCAGCTTTATAATTTTCGGGGGCCATAAGTACGTAGAATGTATACCTTTTAGTTTATGGGACCTCTTTTTTGTAGAACCTATAAATCTTTGGTTCTTGGTTTTGACCGATCATGTTAATGGTAGATTCTGAGTGGTTAAATATCATATTGATGATAGGTCCATGGTTTGGTAGTACATTGTTGTTGACGTTTAAGGTAGGAGCCTCTACAAAATCTAGTTGTACTGTACCTTCATCGATCAAATCATGGATTTTGTTTTTCAACCTCCAGCACAAATTAATTGAATGGCCTACTTATCCTAGATGATACTGACATCTTGCATTGGGATTAAAGAACTTTGGCCTATACCTTTCATTGGGAGGCTTAGAATGGAGCAGATTATCTCTTCTTAACTTCTCAAGCGCCTGACTAAGTGGAATAGGTATTTTGGTGAACTGTCTCGAGGCTCTGCTAGCTTGTGGTTGGCTTTTATACTGTGGTTAAGCTGGCAGGGGATTCGTCCTAAAAGAAACTCAAGAGTTAGGTCTTGCATTCGAGTTGACCATGCTGACAGTAGCTTCTCTAGGCTTGCTGGTGGTGGGTTTAGTAGAGGGTGGTCTTCTATCTATTGTTTCTTGTAGGTTACCAGAGGAAACGACATTCTCAATTCGATACCCCGTTACCACTATTCCTATAAAGCTAGAAGAGGCTTGTTCAATCAAGTGAGTGAAGTAGGGCCTCTCAAGAGTATTAATGAAAGTTGCCATCAACTCTTTTTCAATTACAGGGATAGATACCTTTGCAGCTAGGGGCCTCCACCTTTAAGCATATTCTTTGAAGGATTCATTATGCTTTTTCCTTAGGGCAACCAAATCCATCATTGTTGGTGCTACTTTGACATTAAATCTATATTGCTCATAGAACACTCTGGCCAGCTTTTCCCATGTATTCACCTAATTTAAGTCTAACTGGGCATACTAGGTTAAGGTAGGGCCTGTCAGGCTGTCCTGAAAGGTATGGACCATGAGTTGATCATACTGTGCATACTTGCTCATCTTACATACATATAGCCAGGTGTGTAACTTAGGGCATCCAGTCCCGTTGTATTTTTCAAAGTCAAGTACTTTGAATTTTTCTGGGAAGCTTCTATAATCATAGGCAAAGAAGTCTTTTATTTCAGTGTGCTCAAATCCATCATACCCCTCGAGCATTCTCATTTTTTCTGTAATCTATTGAGGTAATCGCTCCTCAAGCTCATTCAATCTATCCTAGTTAGCTTCAAGCTTCAGGTTGATTGGGAATGAGTAAGTATTCGGCTCAAAGGTTAGGTTGGCCTTTGGAAATACCCCTTTAGTTTCAAAGGATTCAAAGCCTTAATTGCCTTTAGGGTAAGTTTCTTTTGTTTCAAGGGGTAAGGCTTTAGTATTCTTTCTATATCGACCTTTGGAGTGCTCTTCATTTGATGGGGCAGTAAACCTAAGTAGAGAGATGCTATCAGTAAGAAAGCTCAGTTGATCTGCCATCTTTCCCATTATTCGTTCCAAAGATTAGAATCTCAACTCTATGGAGTCAATAACCTTAGGGTTGCCGTTGCCATTATTTTTGTTGTTTCCTTAGTTGGCCATTCTGGTTTGAGAATGAGTTTTGATGGGACTTCTCTAGAAAGTTTGATGTTTAGGAGCTATCTTAGTGACCTAGGTAAAAACCACTACTCAATAAGTTGGCATACGGATATTTTGAAAAAAGAATGCAAATGAATGGAATGCAAGTGAATCACATGGATGAAAAAGAGAGGATCGACAAATGATTAACAGAACAGCAAGTTATTTATTATTTTTGGATTCCTGGAGTCTTATTACATGAAAGAAAGTAAAAGGTACAAATTCATCTATACTAATTTTCTTTTTCTTTTTCTTTTTTTTGTGGGCTAGATGATATTTTCTTCTTCTTTTGGTCATGCTTAGCAGCTTCTTCAAACTCTTGAATTTTCTTCTAAGCCATCTTTAGCTGGTGTTCTAGGGCATACGACCTTTGTCTAGATTCTCGGCATAAGTTCACCCATTTATCTTTCTCATCATGGAGGATCTCCATACATGCTTTCATTTGGTCCATATAAGTTACCATTTTAGAGTTAGGGTGTATAGGGGAGGTTTAAAGGACTTCTAGTGCCCGATATCGCATTGCGCCTACCTTATGAAGTTGATTGCATAAATACTCTTTGGTAACCCAGTGTTTGTCCACTTCTCCTATGAACTCACTTAGATCGATGTTTAAGCTTACGGTCCGAGTGTCCCACTAAGCTTTGATCTTGTGAAGCTTGGATGCCTTTTCGGTGAAATGAGGCTTTTCAAGATTAAGAGTGAATGGTTCCAATAAAGGTTTGTAAACTATGCCCTGGATCCCTCTAAACTGTCTTACCATTTTGCTTGGATAGTAGCCCGTACACTAACTCATCCCGATTAGTAGCATAACATGGTAATTCTTACAAATCAGTATGACCCTAGTGTAATTGCTCCACCTGGTAATCCATATTATGTCTTCTACTCGAAAATCTTGTAGAACCTCTATCCAGAGAAGGCTAGGGATATCTTTTAGTAATTGGATCTTATTGACGAAAGAATCAATAAGGTCAATCTTATTCGCGAATGCTCTCCTTATTAAATCTAACCCAAAGCATTTGATGTGACTGACGAACCACACCATTAATAGTGACATACTTGACCTGAGATCTCCGTAACCCTTTTTCTTAAGGAAATTAAGGCTCCATATTTGCTTAGTAAGTAAGGGAGGAATATAAGACTTACCTTCCTAGAATTGAGCCACTAACTTTGTTACTCTAAATTGTATAAAAAGATACCTACTTGGAAACAAGATAGTAGCGAACACAGCTAGCACATAGGCTTTGATTCAGTTTTCTCTCCAATTCCTAAGAAACAATGTTTGTTTGTTAGAGCTAGGCTCATTCTGGAACCAATGGACTAGATCCCATATCTTGATTGTGTATTTGTTACAGTTGTTTAGGGCCTCATTTATCTTAGTCTTATAGATCCTTAAGAATTTTGAGAAAATATATGTTGGGCTGAAGC
Source organism: Lumnitzera littorea (assembly GCA_024138015.1). Lineage (NCBI taxonomy): Eukaryota > Viridiplantae > Streptophyta > Magnoliopsida > Myrtales > Combretaceae > Lumnitzera > Lumnitzera littorea. Next base: position 17,700,881 of record JAMXBB010000007.1, read on the forward strand.
TGAGTTCTAGGACGTATATTTCATCCAAAGGAGGAGCTTAGAGTAGTTGGGTGTACTCCTCTAGAGTTGGGCTAATTAGATGTGATCCAAATTGAAAAGCTGCAACTTTGGGCTCCCAGAAATGGACTAAGGCCCTTACTAGCGTGATGTTAACCTTCACTTTGGCTAATGAGAGTATGGGTCTAATTTTGTTGGTAATGAACTGTTGCTCTCTTAGGTTGAAGGTTTGAAACCATTGGCTAAGCATGGGCTTTGGGTTTGTAGGCTTGTGGACATGAATCTTTTTGGTGAAAACCCTGGCATTGGATGAGCTGGCCATTTCTGAAACATTACAAAGAAAGCATAAATTACAATGGAAAGACTAATTACATGAAAAGAAAATATACAAGACCTCCTATGTACATCAATTCTAGAAAGAATACAAGTAAAAACTCCGGATCTTTGTCATTTTTTTTCTTTTTAATGCAACATTGCCGCTTTGTTAGTTATTTGTTGACCCTGTGAAATGTAATGCAAGACAAGTGGGTTCTAATGGTCCTTATACTTTTTGGTCTCACACGTTTACGAAGAAACGGTTCCTTGGTCATATTGAAGTTTAAGTAGGGGTAGCCTAATTAACCCCAAACGGTGGTTACCCCACTACACTCGAAACTTTATACAATGGCTCTTTGTCCTAAGGTCCTATGACCGCTTCGGTTTGATCGTATCTATCATGCATTCATGATGCAGCAAAATAAATCCCTCCCCACAAAAAACAAAAACTGCAAATGATATTAGCATAATTTATAATATAAAACGAGTAAATAAATTGCATTTAAGGTGATTTTAGAGATTAATTTTAATTTTGGAAAACCGAATGACTAACCCTCTTAACGTCCCTAGTAAAGTCGCCAAGCTGTTGAGCTTGGTTTTTCACCATCCCGGTTCTTTTTATAAAATTAAGTCTTCTTTAAACCAACCAGTATTAAACCCTTGTCTGTTTAATACTGGCCCTCGATTAAGCTTTAAAGAAAACCATTTTTCAACTTGAAAAGATTTAGAGTCACCACCCGACCGGAGTCGAAAAAAGAGATTAGGTTATAACCAATTAGGTGGATTGATTATAATTTAGCTACCGATCTATCAATTTAAAAAAAAAAAAAAAACCAAGTTATAAAATGGTTTTATGAAAACCAGAGAATCAGGATCTAGGGGTTAAGACTTTTAAACCCTTACAAGTATCATTAACTTTCCAAAATTAACTTTAATCTTTAAAAATCACCTTTTAATTTTATAAGATGAAACTCAATTTAACTATTCTAATTGGACAAATGAAATAATCTAAACTAAAAAAGAAAAAAAAGGAAAATTAGGTTTTTTCATTTTTTATTATCGCCTCATAAGTACCTACGTACCCACTATTCGAAATCAAACATACGTAGTTCTTTTAATGAAAAACTTTAGTGGGTTAAATTGATTTTAATTTTGAAAATATGTCAAATTTACATTTTTAATTCAATTCGATTTATTTGAAGAAATTTTTAAAAAATGAAAGTTCTAAATTGAAATTTTATTTTCTTGAAAAAATCTAAAAAGGGTCTTGATTTGAAAATTGATGATTTATTTTTATCATTTTTAGAAACTAAATTTTTCTAAGTGATAAAAAAAAATATTTATTCTTATTTTATTTTTCTTTTTTCTTTGTTTATTTATCACTAATTTATTTATTACCTATTATATTTTATTTATTTTTATTAAACTAAAAAATAGAAAAAAATTTACTTTTTCCTTTTCTTCCTTTTTTTTTTCTTTCTTTTCTTTTTTCTTCTTTCTTTATTATTACATTTAAAAATTAAAAAAAATATTTAACTAAATAAAGAAAAAAAAGAAAAAAGAACTCAGGATGGATACAACTGGATACTTAGGTTAGACTTGGGTCGATCAAGTCGGATTAGTCAAGTCGAATCGGGCTCTACTGACTTCAATAGCAATGGTGGCTGGTGGGAGTGATTCAAGTTGATTTGAACGGATTTTCTTGAGGGTAAGGGCAAAATTGTGAGTTTTGGATTGGACATAAATAGGGTAGGTCGAGTGTTGTGGTGTTTGGTGGTGGTTGAGAGGGTTGTCAGAGGTGGTGGTTGGTGTTGGAGCTCATGTGGCATTAGAGGGAGTTGTTGGTCATAAATGGTCAATTGGGGCAAGGGTTTTGGAGTGCAGGGAGTTTTGCCATAGGAGTAGTTTGGGCCAAGGGTGACTAAAAGTGGTGGTTCAAGGGGGATGAGCTTCAGTGGTTAAGGTTTAAGGGTGGTGGTTTGGTTGAGTAGCCAGAGGCTATAGCAGCAGTCGAGGGTGCTCACGTTTGGGAGCTGATGGAGGGGGGTTACGATCGTAGTTATGGTCGAACTTAGAGTTCGCTAAAGAGAGAAACCCGAAGAGAGAGAGATTAGTAGAGAGACAAAGTGATCGGAAATAGATAGAGAGAGTATGGGAGTTAATTCTATTGGTTGTGTGTCCCCATTGACATCCTTAAGCCCTTATTTATACTTGAATTTCACCCAATAACTAAGAAAACTCAATATTGAATTTGAATGCAAATATATGAAAATTTAGTTTTTTTTTTTTTTCCGATTTTTGAAAGCCCATTTGAATGCGTAATTGACCGAACTTGGATGTATTTTTTGTACCGATTCATAGTAAGCTATGTCTAGTTTGCAATTTCACCATTGATTTGGTAAAATTACAACAAGAAAGAGTCTAAAAATCATGTTGAAGTAGGCGATTCGAAGAGGAAAGTGTTGGAAATTTAAGGAAAATGAAGGAAAGGAAAAGAGAAGGGAAAAAGAGGGAAAGAAAAGAAAATGAAGGGAAAAGGAAAGAAGGGGAGGGAAAAGTAGGCTCACGTAGCGCCACGTCAGCTGTACTAGCCAACCGTGTCATGCCACGTGTCATTCGTAACATGTGGCACATTACGTGGCACCACGTCAACAAGGCTGTCAAATACGAGGATGCCATGTGTCAGAAAACGTAGCGCAATCAGATCTTGACACATAGTAGTCCCTAATATGATTGAAAAAATAAGAAAAAGGCTTTCCTACCTTTACCAAGTTTCGAACCTTAAAACCTCATGCTCAATGACTCAGTCGGCCTAGCCTAGAATTAAACTTAAGCCCAAGTTCAATGGCCTAATTTCTAAACCTAAATTAAAATTAAAAATCTACTCTAACAAAATGTTATTTTCTAAAATCTTTTATTTTTTCAATTTTTTGTGACTTTTCAAAATTTTTATGTACTTTTCCACCTTTTGTATTTTTTCTAAATTTCTTATTTTTTGTGTTTTTTCCTATTTTCCTATTTTTTGTATTTTTCTAGAATTCCTATTTTTTCTAAATTTCTTCATTTTTTGGGGGGTTTTCTTTAATTTTCCATTCTTAGAACTTTTCTAATTTAGGACCCTATAACCTAAACTGAAAAATAAAGAGGGGGAGTAAAAATTAGGTTTCTACAATGAGCCTATGGTTAACTTCATGTGTTTTCTTGGAATCTCATTCATGGAGCCAAATGGTGAGCTACACATCTAAGGAGTTTACATCTGTCTAAGTTAAACGCCATCTAGTTGTCAAGCATTACACTACTCATTAAGGATTGGAATAACTTAGGTGTTATTTCCACCCCCCTAGTGCCATTTATTAATGTTAAAGATTCATATCACCCTAATAAGTACGGAGTAAGAGCTCAAATCCAATCAAAACTTTCATTCAATACTCAAGCATCTATTCAACTAATCCTTCGTCAACAAGTTGAGAGTCATATCACCTAGGAGAGTTAACCAAGTGTCATTACTAGCATTAAATGCCAAGTCGATGTCCAATAGCTTAAGGAGATATTTACAAGAATTTAACAAAGGTTAAACACCATGAAGAAAACATTGCTGAGGATTAGCTTCCAAGGAGTACTGTTAGTAAGGTTGCGAGAATTCTTAAGGAGAGACAACTATTTGAACTTTCCCTACATGTAAGCACCTACTTTAGTGTGCCATGCCTCACTTGAATGTGTCCATCCATAACAAGCACATGATTTGCTCTAGCTTCGCTTTAGGTGTTAGGATTTACAACAATAGGAGTTCATCTGAAGAGTCTCTAGCTCTATTCCAGGTTCTAAGATCATTAACAAGCTCGGTAGATTACTGAAGGAGAATTGACTCTGCTTAAGTGTCTCATAAGTGCACGAACAATATCTAGAGGTATGAAAACAATCAAGTGTTCATAGATAATCATCCTTAACAAGCGTATGAAGCTATTAATCAAGAGTGCTAAGTGGATGTCGAATAAGGGAAACTAAAGAACTAGTGCCATTCAGTAAAGCCTTTAATCATGTTTTATGTAGCTTAATTAAAGGCATGTTCCACATTCAAGTTCTTTATACAAAAGCTTTACTACTATGTAAATCATTCTCATGCTAAGATGTCAATCATTCATAATCGAGCATGACATGTTAAAGAATCATTCTTCTCCCTCAATTGATGGCACATGATAGCATGACGAGGTAACAACTAATGATTTGAAGGATATAACCTTATCCCATCATGTGAATCCTTTTGCACTTACTTGTATGCTTTAGAAATTATCAAGTTGAGTATATCATGGAGCTACTTCAACCATTCATGAATGAGGTCTCTTTAACCTTGTCTCTATAGAAAGGCATTACAGCTGTTAAGCTTGCTATAGGGATGCTTTAACCCCTTACAACGATGATCGCTTCAATCTTGTGAGCAATGTTGTAGAAATGGGCATTATATCCACCAAGTGCTCAAGAGCATATGCTTATATTGAACAACTATAGCTACCATGATTTGATTGCTTTAACCATTTGTGGATGAGGTCGCTTGAACCTCAACTCTACGTAAAGGCGTTATGGTTGTTAAGCATGTTGTAGGATCACTTTGATCTCATAAGTAATGTCACAAAAATAGGCATTGTGCCTGTTACATAGTTAAGAGCCTATGCTTCTACTGAGTGGCTATGGTTACCATGATTTAATTGCTTCAACCATTCATAGATGGGGTCACTTCAACCTCGATTCTATAGAAAGGCGTAACAACTACCAAGCTTACTACAAGATTGCTTCAACCTATTATAGTTGAGATTGCTTTGATCCCTTGATTGAGGAACACCAAATAGTGACCTTAGATAAACCTGTGTGCCTAAGGATTGTGGTGGCAATGTTTGCTACACCAGATCAAGCGATATGTTAGCTATACTAATTTTGGTTTCATATAAATTATTAATAAGGGATAGTAGGTTGTAGTAATGATAGCTATACCATGGTGATTAAAAAATGCTTGTCAAGAGGATGCTTCAATCGCTTGACAATGAAAGGTTACATTAGCTACGCCTATGCATCATGGGCTTATGGAAACAATGTTAACCCTATGCAGTGTAAAGGGATTGTCACAGCTTCAAAGGGTAAGGTAATGCTCATAGATTTTTCCTTTATTTAAGCTAATTGTCAAAAGATAAGTGTAAACAATCATAGCTGATGGGCGAAAGAAAATATCATTTCATGAATAAAGTTGAATTTATTTCATCCTTGTAGGGGATGAGTACAAATGATGGGTAGGTTCTACCCTTAATACATGATCAAATACTTTTATAAAACTTGACTCACTATCACTATTTTCAATCTCTATCATACAAATGTCATTATCTTCAACAACTAATTCACCACTTCATATTCTCTTTTGGAATATCCATCTTAGATTCTTACAATCCTTAGTAGCATCATTAACAACTCTATGATATTGGTAATATTCAAGATTATTCTTCTCTTGTACAGTGGGCTCTCTGTTTACCTTTGGTAATTTGATATTCCCATCCTTAATCCGTCTATTGAGAATTGTGCGAACTTTATCTATCGAACATGGGAATGTCAAGGCATTCTCAGAGAGCTTATTCCTTATCCTTTTATCATTACCATGTCCTCCTCCATTTATAGAGTTCATAGAGGGCCCTCGCTTCCTTCCAAGCTCACCTTGTTGTTTAGAAATTGAATTGTTAGTTCTCTAAGCATTTTTTACCAATGTTGCAAAGGAATTTAATGACAAGTTTTCAAGATGTATGGCATATTTCATAGACATGCCTTAGATGTAGATCTTAATAAGTTCTTGTTCATGACATGTATCTTAAATGTCCAGTGAATGTTCCTTAAATCATTCAATGTAGTCTATAAAAACTTTTCCATATTGATAATGTGTCCCATATTGATAATAGTCACTCACTCTTAAGTCTCAAAAAACTTTTCCATAAATAGCTTGCACATGGCTCCCTATGAATCAGCTAATCTTGGGGGTAAGTTCACATACCAAGTATATGCCTTCTTCGTTAGAGACTTTGAAAACTCCATTAACTTGAGGTCATCATCAAGGTTGTCGACATCAAGTGTCTCCACAAACTTGAGGAGATGCTCCTTAGCACTTCTTTGCTTTTTGTTAAATTTGATAAATTTAGGACTAGTATAATCCTTTGGGTAAGACTTATCTACAACCCTCTAAGGGTATGGAAACTTCAAATTGAGAACGTTGGTAGAAGACGTTGCTTACATTTGTCTCATGTACTTATTCATGTCCTCCTTTATCACATAAGATGAAGTGGTAAGTATAGGATTGGTTACTGCTTAAAGCGTTGGTGCAAGGTTACAGGGTGTAACCATACCGATGGTTAGTGATTGTAGGTTGTACCTTAAAGAGGAGGACCCTCTAAGGTAGGCCCTTATTTCCTCAACCGTAAGTGTTTGATATGCTGAGGTCTAATTTTGTAGTGGCTTCACAAGATCCTCTTGTTGCCTTCCTTTACCTTTTATGGGGGTTAGGTCAATTTGTTCATGTTGTTGAGTGTCTTTTAAGGCAATAGCAAGAGGCACAGATGCTTGGACTTACATACTTAGTACAGGTATAACCATCATGGAGGATATACTGATAGGTGCAACGATAGCAGTAAGTACCTATAGGCTTACCTCGAGTAATGCAACAGCTTTTGCTAATGAGGTAGTTAGCATAGTAAGCACTAGTAAAGCCATACCGGGTATTATATCGGTGTTTGCAACAACTGCAACTGGCATGCTTAGCATGAATTGCATGAAAGTGGTAAAGACCTAGTTCAACACACAAGTATTTTCCTGTATTTCATTAGTAGAAAATGGTTGTACAGTTCCTAGTGCTTGCATAACCCCATGTAATTGAATAGCACTAGGTCCTTGCATAGTTCTTGGTGCTTGTACAGTTGCTAGCACATTGGTATCTTATGTCACTTAGGTTTGCTCAACCCTCTTGTGTTAGTTCTCGTATTCTTAAACATACCCTTCATTTCCACTTTTCTTGCATGTTAATGCCATTTTGTTAAATCTCTCCTTCCTCAATAGAGTCACCAAATAATGTGTGATAGGGTTACTGTAACTGGTTAATCACATGCAATAGGTGTACCGGTCTACCTAGGAGATATCTTGAGCTAATGTCACATAAAGGGATGTCGTTAAGAAGAGGCATGGGAAAAAGAAAGGGTAAACTCTGTATCTTAAATGTACACATGTGATAATAGATCAAACTTAGTATTCTTGATCGCTATTGAATCATTCTTGATAAATTTTTGGTTTGACCTTTAGTAAAGTGATTTTAATAGAGCTCTAGTATTTGTTTCAAACTTGCTAATACTTTGAATGAACCAAATGAGAAGAGAAGCTTCTTCTTTATAGAGTTTAAAGATTAATCTTATTTGTCATATGACTTTAAGATGGGTGGCTGATATCAAGTTCCATTATTGAAACTTATTCTCCCCCTTTAGCCTTCATAGGCTTAGATATGGGCTTAAGCATACTTAAGACTTATAGCAATTGAAAAAAGCCCTTTATTAATATAATTAAGCTTCAAGATTAACTAGGCCTTTTTAAGGCCTAGTAAGGCCAAATAAAGCCTAACTGAGCTCAAATAGGCTTAGAAAAACTGTTTTTGAGTCTACTTTTTGCACATAAGATAACTAAGTAAGGTTGAGAGTGAAAAATCTTATCTAGCGATCCTCATTATGAGTCTACCTCCTTATAACATCTCTAAACAAATTGATTTCCCAAGCTTTATCATTAGTCCAAGACATTAGTGGGTGGTATTAAATTAGGTTGAAAACCTAATTACCTAAATCTACAAACAATATATGACAAATATGACTAAGAAAAAAAATATAACATATGACAAAATCAAAATCATAGTGTATTTTATAACAAAATACACACACACACACACATATATATATATATATATAAGACATGCTAATGCATATAAAAACTTCCACATCGAAATTACTGTTCCAATTCGCACGATTCCTACTAATTAAACTTTCTATCATTCTGAATGGCAGCACGAGAATATATAATTGACTTATTGACAAAAAGAAAAATAAATTCAAGTTACCTAGCTGTAAGTTGTGGAAACAGCTATTTAATTACGTGATCGCTTTGGACACACCATAGATTTGATTTTGATTATGAATAGAAGTAACGCCGGATACCCCACCTACCGATTAAAACAAGCCTCTTTAGATGAAAGGTCGCCAAACGTCGAAATACTTATCAAAACCCTATCCTTTTTTCGTCACACTCTCCTACAAATCAACTAATCCTACAATTTAGACACATTTATGTTTCTTAATTCAATTCACCTATAAAATAATGTCAATACAGAAATAACTATCAAAATTGAATACAAGACCATATGACCTAATAGTATAAAGACACTGGTTTCAGAATGTAATAAAACAATTAATAATACAGTAGTTGGGAAGAAAAATTAATGAAAGTTGACTATTCGACTGATCTGACAAAACTAGAAATTGGATATGATAGAATTGATGAATAGCTGAAAAACCTCAAAATACATGTCAATAAGTTAACGTTTTTCCTGGGTTACTCCAATCCTGTGGCTTAACTCCATTCACATGCCAATGAATGTATCTATCAATGTACTGATGAAATTTCGTTGACTGTTCAGCCGGCGGAGCAACCTTTTTGGCTTTTCCCGTGCAATGTACAGGCAAAAATGTTCATTTTAGCCCGTTCTTAATTCTTACATCTTCAGCATCACTTCTCGTAGCCATTTTTGGGAATTATTCATTATTATACTCATCTTTTAGTAAAATTCAAGCAAAAATGGCAGATCTTTTCACTCCATACAAGTTGGGCAAGCTCCATCTTACTCATAGGTACGTTAACAATCCCATAAGTTTGTTCAATAAGTTCATTAATTTATGTAAAGTTGGTGAGGAATTAGGTATCAAAGTTAGTACAAGTTATAAACTATATTGAATTTTCATGAATAGGTTATCTATATCTTTTTATTCATTTGTAAGATCATCGTACCATTGACGAGGTTGATGTATTGGCGTTGGGGTTGTGGTTGCAGGATTGTGCTAGCACCCTTGACAAGAGGTCGAACGATTAATAACATTCCGCTACCAGCTCATGTAGAGTATTATTCACAAAGGGCTACACCTGGAGGTCTTCTCATCTCAGAAGGCACAAGTCCTTCTGATTCTGGCTATGGGTAATTCATTGTTCCATCTTTGACTGCTATTTACTGTCGTATTATCTTTTACCGAGTTGCTACCAGAACTGAAAAAAGTTCAGAGAAGTTTCTTATACCGTAAATAATAAACTTCCCACGGCGAAGAAGATTGGTGTTAGACACTTGAAGAAAGTTCTTGCAACAAGCTACCTCGTTTTAAGGGCTGGCTGGGAGCCTGCTATTTAAGAGTTATGCTTTGTGTGATGAGAAAAGCATTAGTTTTACTAACAAGCAAGGTGAATATATTAGTTGCATCTTAATGCTTAATAAATTCAATACAATTGTATACTATCATTCGTATTTATATATCATTCATTAAAACGCGTAGTATATTAGTACCAATAGAATTGAGATTATTAGAGACCAAAAATAGATGTTATGATCTTTCTTCCTTTTTAGTTTTTATTTTTATTTTTTATTGTTGTCATTCTTTTTGTTCTATTAACCCTAGATCTTGTCTGAAAGTATACTAAACCCTAAATATATTTTTAAATTCGAATGGAGGGCCAACAGTGACATTTTCTTGCTGCAATAGGTTGACGTCTCAAATATTTATTAATCACTTCCAATGTTTTCATATTTTCCAATTTAGAGCATTCTTTTACGCGCTGCCTATTGTCTTTGCTATTTTAAATTCTTATCTGAGTTTAGTTTTTCATTTTAATTAGGATAATGTCCAGTTGTCCATTCATTGGATCGTCCGGTGTACCTGTACATGCGTACAAGTTTTTGCTTGATGATAGGAAATGGACCTGAATCCCGCACGGAAATGGGTAGTTTAAACTTACTTTCTCTGAATTTTTATCGATTTATTCTTTGAAATATTATCACCTATAATTAATAATTTAGATTACATGAATAAAGAAAATAATATTATAATAATGTCATAAAAATATTTTAAAAATTTAGACAATGTCATCTAAATAATTGATGAATTTAAGAAAATTTAGTGAAAAAAAATTTAAGGGATGAATGATATGCACAGATAAGGGCATATCCATAGACCATAGGGAAAAAATATTGATAAAAAAAATATCAATCGTATTGTGATAGCGATCCTATTAGTACCCAACTTGAAATGAATCGAGTGGATTAATCTCCTTCCCCATTCAATTAGTATATGTATATGCCAATTTTGGAGAAGTAAACACTAGGTTTTCACATGATGGTAGTCACCCAAATAAATTCTGGGGGTAGGGTTGCAACCACCAAGATAATAATTCAACTAGATCAAATACAGGCTTTCTTAAATAACAGTCCCTTAAATATTGGTGCAACCAGATTCCCGACTGTGCCTAGAATCTACAACAGAAAACAAGTAGAAGGATGGAAGAAGGTGGTAGATGCTATACATGCTATTCGTGGATTCATTTTTTACCAATTATGGCACGTAGGCCATGCTTCACATAGAGGTCCTTTTCTTTTCTTTCACTTTCTTTTTTTCTCAGTTCTTTCATTTATAAGCTACAATTAGGTACGTCATCGAGTTCGGAGAAAGATTGTTGTAGATGTGACATCGTACGTGGATTTTAACATGATTGGTAATAAGAAATAGAATTATGAAGATATCTTTATATTGAGGGAAGTTATTTATTTATTTTTCTTTGTCTACTATATCTAACAAATACTGATCACCGTTATGGTTAGCATATCCTATCTAGTTTGCTCAGATTACTGTTTTACTCTAAAACAGTTTGAAATGCTTGTTACAACATACATGTACTAATAGATCACATGATAGTAGATTATCAACCTGGTGGTGCTGCACCAATTTCTTCAACCAGTGAGGTTCTCTCCGATCAATGGAAAACTGTTATACCAAATGGAGGTCTTCAATCATGTGATCGACCTAAAGCACTCTAACTTCTGAAACACCACATGTGGTTGAGCAGTATCGTTAAGCTACATTAAATATCATTCGAGTAGGTTCTAAGCTTGAACCCAGATCCTTATGCTCTTTAGTTCAAATTATGGAACTTATCAAGCAAGGGTTATATCATTGTAATTTACTCTTCTTGTTATCGATATTAGACTTAATCTTATCTATATGTGATTTTTTTTTCTTGGGATTTGATGGGTTTGAGATTCATGCAGCCCATGGCTTTCTCATCAATCAATTTTTGAAGGATAAGATCGAATTGATGAATTTGGATGATCATATCAAAATAGGTGCAAATTCCTAATAGAAATTGTTGTTGCAGTAGTCAATGTTGTTAGGTTTGATCATCCAGTAGTAAGAATTTCTCCAGCAAATGACCATAATGATGCTATGGACTTCGATAACCGTGGCCTTGCAATTATTGAAGAACTTAGCAAGTTGCAACGTACTGTCAATTCCAAAATCACATATCTTCATGTAACTCAACTGCGATTTATAGCTGAAGTAATAGAGCAATATGGAAATGAAGTTGATGAAGAGAGGTTGATGAGAGCATAGAGAAATGCTTATGAAGGCACTTTCATGACTAGTGGCGGATTCACTAGAAAGTAAGGTATTGAGGCGATAGTTAAAGGTAGTGCTAATTTGATATCTTATGCTTGGCTCTTCATTTTGAATCCATACTTCGTGTTAAGATTCAAAATTAATGCTCCATTAAATAAGTACAATATGGACACCTTCTATAATTTCGATTCAATTGTAGGTTTTACAAATCATCCTTTCCTCCTAAACCAATGTTAGAATGAAGAAGTTATGAGTTACTATTCACATGAGAAATGTTTTCCTAATAAATGGAATAAACTTCTCACTTATGCGATCCCTCATTTTCTTCCCCTCATTCTCTTGTATATTCTTTTGGTTGTTGAATCAAATAAGTATAATACATTAGATTCTATTTATATAGCTAGATAGAACTTGCTTAGACTAGCCTAAAGAGATAGACTCACTAAAAGGGAAAGGAAAATGCTTGAGAGTCTAATAGTTTATTGCAAATGCTAGTCGAACTTAGACAAAAGATTTAATAGTACTAGCACACTATTTAAATGAATTAGTAACATGTAAATATGAATAAACTTCTAACACATGAAAAAGTAGATGGTAATTATAAAAAGTACTTATGGTCACTATCACGTGTTTAAATATCATTAGTAATTTGCCATCACTCATATAAAAATACATCTCATATTAATGCCAATGAATCTATTTTACTAACAGATACCAACTTTGTTAGCTTCTATTTCAAAAATAAGGGATTGACTATTTGATTACTTACCTTTTTTTTTTTCCTTTTTTCGAGATCAAGTGTGAAACCTCACAGTTAGGTGTCCTATATGAATTGTGGGAGGTTGTTGTACTAGTTTATAAGATTATAGTTGTGAATACCTTATCAATATAAGCTTGAAATTTTTAGGTTAAGTAGTTGAAATAAGCCCATTAGTGTTTATTGGCTTAGCTATTCATTACTTTGGCTTGAGACGTTACAAATGCTATCAAAGCAGACCTCCTACTAGTAGGTGGATAATTCGAGTCTAGCTCCAATTTAGATAAGAGATCCAAGGAAGGTAGGGAGTGTCACTAAGGTGAGACTCCTTACATACTTCTATGATAACTTATAAGTAGAAGGTGGCCTAAATCATATATTGAAAAGGGGAGAAGATCTGAGCCTAATTGTAAGGTCTTGTGATGAGAACGTTGCATGTTTAAGGGGGAAAAATTGTGAAACCCCATGGTCAAGTGTTCTAAATGGATTGTACGAGTAGTTTATAAAAACATGGTTGCGAACATTTTGTCAACACAAGTTTGAAACTTTTGGGCTAAGTGTTTGAAATGGGTCTATTAATATTTGTTAGCTTGACTATTCATTACTTTGGACTTTGGGCATTACATCAACACTTCACTTATCCACCACCACTCAACAAGAAACTATTAAAAGTTGAAGTTATAGTATAATAAAATGTTTTAATGAAATCATTTAATTTTAGTATTTAAATGTCAATAAATCTAGAAGTAAAGAGATAATACTAATGACACTTTTAGCACGTGAAGCATCAAAATGAAGATTATATTCACAAAAACTATATATATAGATAATGATTCCCATCTAGGTCAATGGTTAAATGTACACAACTTAGAGATCCATTTGATTAATACATAATTTCTAAGAAAAACTTCGTTCAACAGGATTGAAGCTGATATTGAGATGGGAATTGGTCAATTCCAAATTAGTGTATTGTTATATTACCAATTAAATACCAATTTGCATAGGTATGACAATCCATAATTATAGCAGTTATTGATGACAAAGAACAAATCCATTTCCTAAAATCTATTACATCCAATGCACATCAGATAAGGTTAGTTTTTAGGGCTCTTGTTCACATTTGTCAAAGAAGTATATGTGGAAAGATAAAGTGAGAGAAACTTAAAGAAGAATACTTGCCCCTTTTAAGTCTAACCTTATAAGCATCATAACATATGACTATTGTAAGGGCTATCCTAAACTTTCTTTTAGTTAGTAGAGAGTAATATTCCATATGTAATTCTTGTATGTGTGCTGAGATTGCCATTGAGTCTAGTAGTAATAGATGCTCAAGAATTTGGTTCCTTTCTCTTTGCTGCTATGTATGCTCTTTCCATAAACTAAGCTCTAATATGAATGATCTATTATAGATCCTTTGCATTATTAAGGGAGACCATAGATTTCCCTAACCGATATGAACAATCCTTACGTAATTAAGCCTTGTCCACATTCACCTAAGTTTCCCTTCCTTAATTTGACTTCAAGATGACCTTAATGATTATGGCATTCCTCTATGGTACCCTAACCGCTTCCCTCTCAACTTTTAAAAGAAAATAAACTCGGTAATTAGAGGCACTTAATGGCTATGCTCTTCATTCATTCTAACCTTATCCTCTTCTATCTCTGCACAATTAGTTCTATTGAATTAATCTATAAACAAATTCCTATAAGCACTTAGGATATTCATCTTAATTTAATCCTAACAAGAGATAAACCCTACATTTGACATGTAAGAAGTGGTTGGAATTGAATCATGATTTTAAATCCTATTCCCTTTCCTTATGTTTGAATGTATTTTTAAAAGTTAGAATCACAATTCTTTAGGGCAAAGGAAAATTTTAGTTCTAGCTTTATAGAGTTGCAATTATGATTTTATTCTAACTCATTCCATTTCATTACGGTCTATCCTAACTCAGTCCTTCATACCAAACATGACATAAAGGTTTTAGATTGGCTGGAGATGGTTCACCCTAATATATAGAGGTAAATAATATCTCTTCAAACTCCAATGAGATTTCCTCTCTCTCTCTCTCTCTCTCTTGTTGAAAGTATCCATTTGACTCATCTTTAGAGAGAGATGAGAGCATTTTCTTATGCACATTAGAAAAAATAACTATAGTAAAAATTGTTGTGAAACACTCCAACATGTCAATGTATTGTACTTTAGTTGGCCTAATGAAATCTATTAGCTAACTTGGCAATGTTAATATAACGAGTACCCTAGCTGTAAAGAAAAATATGGACTAAACTTTCCCTACTGACTTGGTATATTTATTAGCTATTAAGAAGTAAACACCATGTTTTTTACAAGATTCTCTTATATCTAAATTAAACTCAAACTTTCTTTATGTATTGCTTCCTTGAATAGTAGTGAAAGTAATTCCTCGAATGTGCTTGGGATCTACAATGAGCAGCAAATAGATGGATGGAAGAAGGTGGTAGATGTTGTACATGCTAAGAATGGCTTTATTTTTTGCCACAATCATGCTTCATATAGAGGTACTTTCCTTTTCTTTTATAAGCCGCAAATATTTACTATATCAAATCTAAAATGGGAGAAAAGTTTCATGATATGTCATGCATATTATAGTATGGTAGGTAGAAATGATAAAATTAACATATAAGAGCGTTTTTAACCACATTTAGCAATAATCTTAACATAATGGGTAAGATATCAAACTTTTTTTTTTTTTTATATTTTTCATCATTAGATGTTATGTACAATCTTTCACTTCTAGTGAATCTTTTCACCTAATATAATTAAAAATAATTACATCATGTCATAGCATGTGGACAAATAAAAGAGCAAAACCTTAGATCGAATTTTACCCTTAATCTTTGCATGTTATTATAAGTTGAATTCACATTTGCTACCTAAATTTTAATTTATCCACTTTAGCAAATAACTATATAAAGGTCAAATGTGTTAATTTACTATCTACAAATTTTTTCTAAGTTATTTTTATGGTAGCTAGATTAGGTAATTAATTGCAAAAACGGGTAAAATTCAAATAGTTAATTATAAAAGTGTGCAAATTTTAGGTAGCTAATTGTAAAAATGGACAGAGCTTAGATCCAAACCAAAAATTTTAAACTCCAAGTAGTTAATTTTTAAAAATAAATAAAGTTTCAATACCAAATGTGATATTTATTCTTTTGTTTTATAATTCTAGATTTGTCCAAAATATAAATCTTTAAACCATTTCAAAGTCTATGCAAGAATTATCTTTAAAAAAACATGTATTAATTGAAAACAGTTACCTCATTGGTTCTTCTAAAGTTATTTTTTCTAAAGTTTTCTAAATTTATACCCTTAAGATGCTGTCGCTTGTAATCTAATGGTTAAGGTTAGGCAAGACTATACTTTTAGTTCACAAACTTTGTCATTTTTTCTAATTGAGTCTTTAAACTTTTATTTTTTTATTTAAGATCTCAAATATTTCGAAAATTTTCAAAAGAGTCTTGTTAGTGACCTATTAGATTTTACAATGGCAAATGACTCTTTTTGCAAGATTTCAGAAACTTTAAGGACTAAAATAAAAAAAAATTAAAAAATCAATTTGAAAATGTGGAAATGTTTGAAGATTAGAACTGAAATGTTCTCTTTCTATTTTCCTTTTTTGGTTTTATATTTTTATTTGTTTTTCATTTAAGCACATGCTTTTGCATATATATTTATTCTTTCAAGACATGGTGTTTAGCAACACCTGTAATGAAAGCAACAAAGGTCTTAGTTTTGCTTATTTTTAAGAACATAGGTTTTAGAATGGAGGGAAAAAAATGAAAACATAAAATTTTAAAATGAAAAGGTAGAGGAAAAAAACCCTTCATTCCTTTCAATGTACTTTAATTGATAAATACTTCAAATAACCGATAATCTAATTTCACATTCTTAATATAATCAAATCTCATTTAATTTTATTATTTTTCATGTTTACGTATAACGATAGTTTTTTTTTTTTCCTCACCAACTACATCACATATTACAATGATTTAGGGAAAGAGGAATTCGAACATAGTATATCAACTTGGGAGATTAATGTTAATTAAGTAATTGTATAACTTATTTGATGCTATTCTAATTATTAAATTAATTAAATAATAATGAATACAATTAATTTTCATATGTAATTTAATGACACTATGCGAAATTAGTTAGCATATTATTACACATTTGTAAATTGAAAAAAATATAAATAATGATTATATTTGTAATAAAATAAATAATTGTTTTACTAAAATTTCATCTAATAGCATAATTAATTGTTCTAATTTATTAAATTCAAACATATATTTTTTGTTAGAAAGTTTGACAAAAGATGAAAAAGAAAAAAAGGATAATTAGACTTTTTTTCCTTAAACTTTTGCACTTTTTTTAATTGTGTTCGACTAACCTTTTTTTTTTTTTTTCTATTTTAGTTCTTGAAGTTTTGCAAATGTTTGCAAAAGAGTCTTCCATTAACTAAAAAAATCATGGTTTAATAACAAATGACTCTTTTCCAAATTTTTTGAAACTTTGAGGACTGAAATAAAAAAATAAAACTTTGAAGGCTTAATTAGAAAATGTAGTATAGTTTAAGGACTAAAAGTATAACTCTCTCCTGAGGTTATAATGAAGAAAATGATGTAACAAGATAAATTAAAAATTTAAATAATTGTAACCATTAATTTTGTAACTTCACTTAAAGTATATTAGAGGGTCCATTTTCCTTGCAATTATATTTCATGCTATTGCATGCATATTATGGCTTATGTTTGCAGTCGTCCATGTAGTTAATAATAACATTTTAAAGCAAATAGTAATAGACAACAATGCATGTAAAGTCAATAGCTGTAACGAAAATTAATAGAAAATAGAAAATTTGATGCCATCTTTTAAAAGAAAAAATAATTTACTTTTTTTAACCATTTCTTTTCTCATAATAACTAATCACCACTATTAACAATCAACTAAGACTAATTTATGCCTTGAAATACCATATCATTACATATTGGAAACAATAAAGTATCTTAAAAAAATTGTAAACAAAAGAATGGTTGATTTATTAAATCTTGAAAACATCATGTTAATGAGTTTTCAAAAGTTAGCATATCATGTGTAGCTTATAGATTATTGTTTTGTCATGAATAGTTTTTGAGTTCTTACTATACAACATTAATGTGTTAATAGAACACATGAAATTAGATTATCAACCTAGTGTTGCTACGCCAATTTCATCAACCAAATCCTCTCCAATGAATGGAAAATAATTTTGCCAAACAAAACTTGTCAACCATACGATTAGCCAAAAGTGCTTAAAACTTTTGAAATAGCACATATGATTATGCAATATCACCAAGCTACACTAAATGCCATTCAAGCAGGTTATTAGCTTCAATCCATGTCCTCATATTCTTTAATTCATAATCAAACAAGTTATTAGACACGAGCTAGTTATTGTAATTTGATTGTATTGATATTAAAGATAATCATATCTATGTATGGTTTTTATTTATAGGAGTTGGCAAGGTTAAGATTCATGCAACTTATGGCTACCTCATCAATCAATTTTTGAAGGATGAAATTAATGACCAAACTGATTAATATGGAAGATCTTTCAAGAATAGGTGTAGATTTTTAAAGAAATTGTTCAAGATATGGTTGATGTTATTGGTGCTGATTGTGTTGTAGTAAGAATTTCTTAAGCAATTGACCATAAAGATGCTATAGGCTTTGATCCTCTCTACCTTAGCCTTGCAATTACTAAAGATCTTAACATGTTTCAATGTACTTTTAATTTAAAAATTTCATACTAATATCTATATTATTAAAGCTAATTGCGGCTTAAGTAACTACTGAAATAGAATCTTAGTTGCTTTTACTTATTTAACCTTTTTAAATAAAATTTTTATTATTGATAAAATGATTTATTTTAATATGTTCAATTATAGATATAGGACAATTTGAGACTTCAAAAAAACATAAACCCCCTCTTTCTCTCTCCAACATTCTCGTCTCTCTCTCTCTCTCTCCCTCTCTCTCTCTAGGTTCATTTATTCCTACTTCATACTCATTCATTTTCCACATTTTCATTCCTATGTTTACATTTCCCACTACGATCAAAATCAAAATTGTCTCTCCTCTTCATATTCCCCTCGATAACACATATTGCCATCACCATTTTACTTTGATCTCTTCAACAACGGTATGTTTCCATCACTAACTCAATTGCAAGTTTCAAGTTATTTTATTTTTGTTACTTTAAAGAAGGATTTCACTTAATTATAGAGAGTTTGGTTACCATGTATGTTTTATCATTGAGTAATCTTGACATTTTATTTCTATGAGTACAAACACAATCTCTTAGAGAGTGGTGATGATTATTCAGGTATTAGCTATAATACAACTAGGCTCTTAAAAGTAAGTAATAAGTTGAAAATTTGTTGTTTTGTCTTTTTAGCGAATAATCTTTTTATTTTAAATATTGGTTTACTCTTATCCTTAATAAAATTTTCAATTTTTCGTGGTATTGACTGAGAAATTTATAAAGTAGACTTATCAATGGACTTCAAGAAGCATCATACATGTTACACATTTGCAGATAAATTTATTTATCATACGATTAGGCTTTTGAGAATTCCCATAAACATCTTCTTTCAAGTAACTTTGCTGATGCTTAGTTGACTTCCTTAAATCTGGTTTGTCTTTTCATTATCTCTTGGCCTTTCTTTGTTTGTTAATTTTTGCTACCATGTAAATATAATCACTACTTTTCATCTAACTATTTTTAGTTTCCCAAGTTAAAGCTCATGGTACATTTATCCAGAACATGTGTTCAATTTTCATATATACATATATATATTTAACAGTTATATATATATATATATATATATTTAACAGTTTTATTTTCAAAGTTTGAGGGATTTAGTTCAACTTTTTATGCCTTTAAATTAAGGAATATATTGTAGCAATATATTTTTTTTTTCACTTTGTTTCGATTAATATTCAAAAAGACTTATCACTTCCCTTTTACAGTTTCATACTTGGATATTTCTTTTTCCTTTATTTCTTCCTATTATTTTGTGTTCTATCCGTCGTCACCATTTCATTTTTTTTCCTTTGTTTTGTTTGGTTATTCACTATTGCTTTGTTTATCGAGAATAATATTTATATAAATCTATTACCTAGTTCTTTATTGATTTTTTTTTTTTTTAAGTTATTTACCTATCATTTGGTTTTGTGTATTTAAGCCTTTTGGATGTGATCACATATTTGGGACAAGAGTGAACATCAAATTGAAGATGATATGTCTAGAAGTAGGGTTTTAAATAAGGATGTCATGTGGAAGTAGCGCAAATGTCATGCTATACATGACCTTAGAGGAGTAATGCGTTAATGACACTTATAGAGAGTTTTAAAAAGAATGAAATGGCTAATAGGAAGAACAAGCAGTCTCTATAGCTTAAGTACACTTGCAATAGGTAAGAGAGTTATTAAACATCAACCTTACTACCATTGATTAAATATTGACTCATTCTTCACTTAAATATTTTTTTTCTTTTCTATCTTTAAGAGTAGAGTATTCACAAGATATCATTGTTTCTCTAATTTGTAGAGCTTCTAAAGTATTTACTAAAGACATATGGCTACGTATTTATAAACTCTTAAGTTTAATGGCAATGGTCGGATCATATGAATGATCAACAATTGAGATTAAGCTTACTCACTCATGATTGTCTTTATGAGCTTACCATGGGCCTAATGTAAGACCCACAATTAGCTACTTAAAGTTTAGCTGGTAAAATTTAGAGCAATCGGTTAAAGGGTTCGATTAATTCTAAATTATCAAATAAAGTTATAAATATTAATAAAAGTAATCTCATAAGTTCAAATTTAAGAAAATAAGTAATAAAATAAAATAATATAGAATTTCCAAATTTTAAGTATATTATTCGTTATTTATTGAAAATGCGTAAAATGCATTTTGATAACTAACGAATTGCTAAAGATAAATTATATATATACTAAAAATTAGAGAATGACCTAAATAATATTTAGGAATATTTATTTGTACTATACATGAATTTACATGTAGGTAGAAATACGTGTAATTATTTAAAATAGGTGAAATGTGCTAAAATAATTAAAGAAAATTCATAATTAATTAAGGAAAAATAAATAAAAATAAAAAAAATTAAGGAATAATCCAGATTTGGCTTGTGGTAGCTGGGGAAAAGAAGAAAAAATTTAGCCAATTAAATTAGAACAACACATAAGGTAAATTAGAAGAAGATAGGGTAATTATCTAATCAAATTAATGCACAATAATTCCTCAAGATCTCTATAAATACCCCAAATTTTTCGAAAGCTCATTTTAGATGTCAAGAATTGAAGAAAATTAGAGAGAGGTGAAATTAAGAGGAAATTAGGACTTTACAAAAAATTACAAAAAATCTGTTCAATTAGGGTTTTGAAAGGAAACTCACATCTGACGGCCACTTGAAAATGAACGGTCACCACCACCGCCCAACTTAGTTGAAACCCCTAGGGTTGCCACTGGTGGTTGGAATCCCAACAACTAGGTGAGTCTGATTCCAGCCTGATTTTGCAAAATTTATTAAAATTACTAATTTTTCCTAGAAAATTATGAAATTTGTCATTATGATGTTTTATTGTATGTAGATTTAGGAAAAAATAGTGCTTAAGTTTAATTACGTCTATAAATATAGAGTACTTAAGAAATTGAACAAAACCAAGCATATTTAAAATTAAAAATAAATAAACTTAAGAGTGTAATTTAGAGCTCAAAATTTTTCTATAGACTATCAAAGTAATATAGAACAATTTTATGAAGTCCTTTATGAAAAGTGAATTTTTGAAATTTTTAGATAATTTTAAGGCCTTAAAATAATGCATAAAATGGCTTATTTTTTGTTAATGAAGTAATTAAATGGTTAATTACTGATTTAGTGAATAATTATATGTTTTAAGATGTTGAAATATGATGAAGTATGACACTTGTATCATTTAAAGTGTCAGATGTAATTAATAGGGTAATTATGTAGTAAATAAGTAATAAGGAAAAATAGTAAATTTAAGTTAATTTGTAAATTAGAATAATTAGGTGTAAAATCTAATTTAGGATAAATTTAGACATTTTGAAATGTTAATTAATGTTGAGAAATGTGTATTATGTACATAATATGCAATTATTGAAAATATAACAAATAGAAGATATTAGAATAAAAATTGATATTATATAAATAATAAGAATATATAATAAATCTGATGGAAAACTTAAATTTAGATAATTATATGAAGAATATAAAAATTTCTCACATCGAGAGTAAATTCAATATACTAATAAGAATTTAAGTATATCGGATAAAATAAAATACTAACTAGGGGTAATTATCATATTTAGGATATCTAGAAGTAATGTGATTAATTTCACATTATGAGTTAAAACGAGTTTTTAGGGTTTGTGTATAAAACTATACTTAGAAACTAAACTAGAGCTTAATTTAGAAATCAATATGGAAAACTAAACTTAAACTTAGTTGAATCAAGAATAATAGTAAAAAAAAAAACTTAAAAACCTAGATAATTGAGCATATTAAATCCTAAACAAAAGATAGCAATAATTGTTATAGGGTAAAACTAATCTATAACAATTAGATGAAAACTGAGACAACGTTAGTATTATAAGGATCATTGATAATGGACTGAATGAGTCTCACCTTGAGTGAGCAAGTAAGGAGTCGAGGCAAGTTGGGATTAATACGTTGTTGTATATTGGAGGCTTAAGATTATACTTTGTTGTACTTATTAGATAGTTGACTATATGTATGTGCTTGATTATGAATGACGCTATGATTTTGTTTGTTGTTCTAGTTTGTATTGTATGAAATGATTGATCACCCTAAACTAGACTTAACAAATATATGACTTGTAACCATAAATTGGACCTGCATAGTAACCCATTAGGGGAAACCTAGGATTTTCCGGCCAAATATTAACCCTTTCGAAAGAGATAACGCTAGATAGCATAATTAGCCCCTTTTTCATCCTTAGTTGAACTAAGTGACAGGTGAGAAAGTCGTAACAAAAGCGAAGTCAATAGTTCGAAGATAGTCGTGGGAGGAGCGGTGTCTCTATTCTACAAGCCTAACTTTAGTCGTGAGTTGTTACATTAGCTGCAACTCTTTAACTTAGATTAGAGCAAGCATAATTTCTTTAATCTCACGACGAATTTGATAACATCGTACAATGGCATTTGCTTGAATATACATTGCACCTAATGATTTGGTTGATAACCTTATTTGTGTTTGTAGTATAGTTTTAAGCCTCCATCCTATTTTATTGAGTTGTGATTGCTCACATTTGTATAATCGTTGTTGTAGGTGCTAGCAATGAAGCGGCCTATAATCACCTTAACGCTAGCAACTACGAGATCATAGAGACTGAGGATGTAAATTGAAGACTAAATATACTTTCTAGTTATATTTATTTTATAGCTTTTGGCATTAGTTTACAAATTACTCAATTAAATTATGACTAGATTGCTTAATCTTGTAAGATACTTAGATTATTTTAATGTAAGTATGTACTTTTCTTAAGTTCATAAGTAAATAACTTTTTTAAATTATGAACTATTTATTTCAAAGCGGATTAGTTGTGGACGCCTTATGTAAATCAAGTCTAAGATAATGGTTGTATGGTCAACTTCTATTTTAAAATGATTTACATGAGGGAATTATTATGACTCTACCACTTAAGCGTAACACCTAAGGCCAATAACTTGCCTTCTTGAGTGTATAAGCCTACCTAAAAAAAGTTGAGAGCTAATGGACTAGTCTAATGACAATCCCTATTTTGAGTCCATTAAGCCAAATCCTCGTAAGTCATCCTAATTATGAATCAAACATTGCAAGTACCGTCACCTAGCATAAAAAATCAAGCATAAATAAATAATGCATTAGCAACAAATCAATAGTAGGCTTATCCAAATGCAAAATTAGCCCTCTACTTTTTAACTCTCGCCCCAAATTCCTAAGTAGAGACTAAGTATTTTGGGCATAAATTATTTTCTTTGATTAGCTAGGTCGCAACTTGATGCATGCATTGTAAAATCATTGCATGACTACTAAGCATGCTCACATAATTGAAAACTTCATTTTGTTAATAAATTGGAGTATTTGAGCCAAGCTCTAATGCCATTTTAATGTACAAGTTTACACTACCACCTAATTGTGCATGTCACTTTTAGACTTAGTGGAGTGACATTGCTCTCATAGTAGTACTAAATATATCTTCTTCAATGGCTGACAAACTTAACTAGAGCCATTTTCCTCTTCCTCCTGCTTATTCTTCTTCTTCTTTTTTTCTTTTAATTTTAAACTTAATATATGCGTAATATCATTATTGGCTCACAAATCTTGGCTTTGCATTGACTCGTAAATACTCTATTGTCTTTGAGATATATATATATATATATATAAAAATATGTAAGCAGGCTTAGTAGTCGTGAAAAAGTTTTGCAATCCCTGCTTCAAGTTGCGACCTAGCTAATCAAAGAAAATTTTTTTTTTTCAAAATACTTAGT